>PVIU01004540.1:43409-80909 GCA_004026605.1 Ondatra zibethicus | reverse complement strand
GTTGGTGTGGCTGCTATCAAGGCTGTTACTATTGGTGTGATGCTGGGCACCGTGACCTACTGTTATTGGTGCCGGCCTATTGTGGTTACATCAAGGCGGTTACTAGCGATGGCGCATCCTGGCGTTCCTCGTGTTCCCCTCAAGCACTCGGTACAAAGGCATCGGCCATGAGCTGTGCTCAGGTGTTTGGGGCTGCGTCTCACCTGCTTGCCTGCGCCCTTCCCTGGGCCCGTGCACTTGTCCTCGGCTACAAGAGCTCAGCTTCCTCATAGGATCAGCCTTCTTGGCCTTAACTATGTGGGACCCCCCCCCACAGTGCAAGCATAGCCACAGTTTCTCCTCAACACGCTACCCCCAATAATGAGGGAAAGAATCAGTCCTCTCCTGGGAGACAGGCAGTTCTAGGTTTTCATTCCTGTGTGAGCTTTCTCAGAGGTTCACTGTGGCAGCTGTCCCCTTCCTGGGTCTCCAGGCAGGCCAGGTGGTGTAGGGGAAGAGCTGGGTTACAGCCAGGGAAGAGAAGATTATCCCTCTTAATCCACACCTGTAAACAAGGCAACCCTTTATTCTGGTTCCCTTGAGGCAGAAGGCCCCAGAGTGTCCCTGGGGCCCTCAGCACTGGAAAAGGAGAGGGCAGGGTGCAGCTTTGGTTTATTCTTTCATAGATCCAGGGTAACACATCTGCTCCAGGCAAGAAAAGAGACCTCCCAACTCAAGGAAGTCACCTTGAACTGCCATTGTCTTGCCAGCTGCTGAAGCCAAAGAAGGTGTCACTCTGACTGTGACCCGTCTCGGGGGTGTGTGTGTGAAGGAATGAGTTGGGGACAGTAGCAGATAAACAGATTGTTGCCCTAGACTCCCCTTTGGTGGCACTTAGCAGATTTGCAAGTCCCCTTCAGCGGCAGAGAAGTTGCCATTCTTGAGCTCTCTGGTCATGTGACCCATGCTGGCTGGACATCAGCGCTCTGGAGGGGAGCAGAGGCCCCGCGACCCAGACTTGGATGGGGTGCTGACACAGTTACCGCAGCCCTGGATCAGTGCCCCTTTATTCTCCAGCTTACTCTCTGAAAATTCAGTATGAAAACAGCAGCTGGGCGAGGCTGTTGTGAGGTGTGTCGAAAAGGTGCAGAGGGTGGCCAGGCACTGTGGTCACCTGTAATCCCAGCACTTGGAAGTGGAATTAGAAGTTCAAGGTCATCGTTTGCCGCAGCGAGCTGGAAGTAAGGCTGGACTACCTGAGACCCTGTCTCAAAAAAACCAAAGAAGGAAAAATAAAAGAGTATGCATTGGAAATACATTGCCCAGCGCTTAGAACCAAGGAGAAGGGAAACCCTGCTCCTGAGAAAGACAAAAGCTTTCCATGACAAGACATTTGTGCAGAGGCCTCACTCAGACCAGCCCGGCTTTCCACGCTCATGGTGACTGTCACTGAGTTGGAAGCAGCCTCTGCTCTCCTCCACACAGAACTGGCCATGACCTACCTGCGCGGCAGGTGCCAGGCCTGGGAGTTCATGTCCTCTCCACCCATAGCTTGGGATTCTCAGCCTCCACAGTGAAGATGGAGTGAGGAGTGGGCCTTTGGAAAGTCATTATCTCGTGGGAGCAAAGCCTCATATGGCACTGGATCCTTATAGAAAGATCCTAGGAAGCCAACCCTCCACCATGTGCGGGGATAGGAAGGAGGTGAGCCAGAAAGCAGCCCCCGACGGGCTGCTTAAAATCTGGCAGTCCAGGCTCCGTAACAGTGAGCAATACATTTCTACTATTTGTAAGTTGTTCAGCCCACAGTGTTTTGTTATAGCAGCCTGAACACAGAGAGGGCATACAGACCAACCTCCCAGGCCCTCCTGGCACTGTTCAGTGGACTGCCAGGCAGCATTGTTGGCTTCTTGCATCAGCTCAGGCATGTCTCTGGGTGAGGCTTCCCCTGCAAAATGCTGATTCCAGCTCAGGTGGCCAGGGTGTCATGATGGGCTGGAGCAGGGTTTCCTGTGAAGGTTTGTAACTGACGAGGAGAAGCAAGCGCGTGTGTGTGTGTGTGTGTTTATATGCTTTTGTGTGTGAGGGTGCATGTGCAAATGCATGTGCATGTATGTACAGGCCCGAGGTCAACACCAGGTGTCCCTCTTCAACACTTCCCACCTTAATTTTTTGAGATAGGGCTCACTGAATGTGAAGCTCCCTGACTCAGACCGCTGGCCAGCAAGTTCCCGGCATCCACCTAGCTCCACGCCGCTGGTACCAGGGTCGCAGGTGAGCGCTACCATGCGGGCTGTTTCCATGAGTGCTGGGACCCAAATCAAATCCGCATGCTTTCACAGCGAGCCCTTTACTAAACTGTGCCGTCTCCCCAGCGCTTACTTTGTGTTTTCGGAAAGTGTCTCCTACCGGAACCTGGGGTCGGCAGTTGCCAGGGCTTAGCTGACCCGCTGTGGGAGACGGCCCAGCACTGGATTACACCTGTGCCTCGCACAACTGTGCCCCACATAGATTCTAGGGATCAGATGCAAGTCCTTGTGCTGTGTGGTAGGCACTTTACCGACTAAGCCAGCTTCCTAGGCTAGGGAAAATATTTTTGTTGGCAATCTGCACCATGTTATACATTTTCCTGGTCTCAGTTATCTTGGTCTAGAGCAGTGGTTCTCAGCCTCCTAACGCTGCCACCTTTTAACACAGTTTCCCACCAGAAAATTAATTTTGTTGCTACTTTATAACTGTGATTTTGCTACTGTTATACATCATAATGTAAATATCTGTGTTTTCCAATGGTCTTAGGCAAACCTCAAAGGGGTTACGACCCACAGGTTGAGAACCACTGGTCTGGAAGGACAGGCTGACTTTCTGGTTGCCTGGAGCTACTGACCCAAACTCAAACTTAGTACAATAGGCGATCACCTTTGTCACACTCTCACAGCACATGCACACACACACACACGCACACACACATAACACGCATGCATGCACATGCACACACATACACACACAAACAAATGCAGGCATGTGCACACACACAAACATATGCATGCATGTGCACACACAGACACACACACATAATGCACACGCATGCACATGCACACACAGACACAGACACACACATACACACACATGCACGTGCACACACAGACACACACACACTTTAGAAAGATGCAAGACCATTCATGCGAAACTTAAGAAGTATTCAAACTGGTCTTACAACTCCTGGTCCTGGCATTATCACCCACTTCCAAATCTAAAGAAAGGCTTAAATAAAGATTGTTCAGAATGGAGGATTTTTTTAATGAAAACAAGTGCAGGCCAATCCCAGGATCTGAGAACTTCACTGTTTCTTGGGAAAATATACCTGTTCCCAATTTGTCAGGACCAGGGCTGAAATGTTTCCTTGGAGTCAAAGGTGACACAACAGCGCCTTGGGCTCAGGCCAGGCTCAAGGGTCTTAACCACCTGTTGTGGTTTGTCAGCCTGGCCCCATCAAGAGCGAACCAGGAGACATCCCTAGACATGTCTGTGAGAGGGTTTTCTGGGTTGGGTAAAACCCACTCTAAGTGTGGGTGGTGCCACCCCACGGGCTTGGGTCGCAGCCTGCATAGAAAAGGGAAAGTGACCTGAATGTCTGCGTCACCTCCCGCTTCCTGACTGCAAGCATAGGCAACCACTGCCCTGTACTTTCCCGCTACGACTATAACCTCCAAGTCTCCACTGTAAGCCAAAATCAACCCTCCCTCCTGGAGTCCCCAAGATTTCTGTCTTCTGAGGAGAGGAACCTCTAGTGAAAATAAGGTTAGTGTTTGTGTTTGGGTGGAAGCTTCACCCCAGCCCCTGGCATCCATATATCCAAAGAGTCTGGGATGTTCCGGTGGAAGATCCACTCCAAGCCCCCTCCCCCATCTCTCTCCAAACCCTGATGCATCTCAGAAAGCCGGCCAAATGATAACCCCTCCCCCAGAGATGTTCAAGACCACTCACACGGGTATTTAAACTGCCCCCCAGAAAACAGGCACGTGGTTTTCTGAACTTCCTTTCCCGTCTCTTCTCTGGGGGCTGGAAAGCCGCCCAGGAGCGTTGTATCCATTAAACCTGGGCTTTTTCTGATTTGGTCTGATTTGGATTGTTGCATAGATAGAGAGGTTTATCAGGCTTCATGCGAATCCCTGGACCTGTGGCCTCTGTTAGGAAAGGGGCTTGGCAGATGCAGTTACGATCCTGAGATCCCGACACAAAGAAGTCAATCTGTATTGTTCAGGTGAGTCAGCACAAGCACAAGGCACCAGGAGGGACAGAAACCAGCGAGGGAGGAGGTCAGCTGACATTGGTTTTGAAGAAAGAGAATGTGCACAGGAGCCTTCCAGAAGCTTCTGTGAAACTTCAGAAGCTAAGGGGTGAGTGAGGAAGGGTATTCTCCCCTCAGCTTTCAGAAGAATCAGAATGCTGCTCACCCATTTGAGGCTTCTGACACCCAGTTTCAAGAAAATCAACATGAGTCTGAGGTGAATTGTTCCAGCAGTCACGAGAAATACGCGTGACTTCCAGGACTCAGGACTCGGGCTCTCAGCAGCCACAGCCCTGCAGATAAAGACACTTCATGCCCAAAGGTCACATGGAACACAGGGAGACTAATAAATTAGTGTGTGTGAGGCTGTGGGGGATGGGAGGTGGGTGGGGGTAGGTGCCCCTGCAGGTTTCTCTGTGTGAACAGCCAGGAAATTCTTCTACAACCCCCAGGGTCCTGGACTTAAATTCTAGTGATGGCTCCAGGAACTCAGCCACAGTCTCAGCCATCACTGACATGTTAATCCAGGCCGGTCAGGGCCAGGACCACGTGCTGTGTTCTGTTTCCAGGCTGTGCCCAGACCTTTAACCTGTGAACACAGTCTAGGTCTGAACCCAGGACACTGTTAACCCCAGCCGTGAGAATAAGGCCACTGCCACAATCTGAGCTGCATCTGAAGCAAGCAGATTTACAGCAGGGAAGACAATGGGCCAATAAGGAAATACAAAACAGAAATCTTGAAAAACCATCAGGTTATCATCCATCTCGTGATTAGGAGGGGTCAGGCTGAGTCAGGGAGGGTAGGGTCATGGGGTGGGGAAGGTCAGGTTCCAGGAAACAGAGCTATTATTCAAATCACGGCAAATAGAAACTCACTTTTAAAAATGGAGCCAGGCTGGTCCTGGGGTACTTTCTTGGCCATTTGGGTTTGTAGAGCGCCTTACAACCAAAGTTTGCTGTTGTTCTGTCCTGAGCCAGAGCTCAGTGGATGTGAATTCCTTGCTTTGTAGTGTGGGTAAGCTAATCGCCTGGATTCTCAGAGCCACGCTCTCCTTATTTGTAAAAGTGGGACGTGTAACCCAAAATTGAAATTTATTTTACATTTTGTAGTTTTGGAAGAGGGCCTTGAATAGTTTCTGCACCCTGATAAGGCTCTCCACCAATGTGACGACGCAAATCAGACCAAATCAAACCAAATTAGAAAAAGCCCAAGTTTAATGGCTACAAATGCTCCTGGATGGCTTTCCTGCCCCACAGAGAGGAGATGGGGAAGGAAGACCGGAAAACCACCTTTGTTTTCTGGGAGGCAGTTTAAATACCCTGTGGGATTGGTCTTGGGCATCTCAGAGGAGGGATCATTATCTGGTGGCTTTCTCGGGGGTGGAGTCTGGACTGAGGCGGCTCCAGGGGAGGGGGTTTGGGTGGAGTCTGGACTGAGGTGGCTCCAGGGGAGGGGGTTTGGGTGGAGCTTCCATCCAAACCTTCCAGACTCTGGATAGATGGATGCCAGGGGCTGGAGTGAAGCCTTCACCCAAACAGGCTATGTAGCTATGTAGCTCTTCCTTGCTGTCCTAGAAGATGATATGATGGCCAGGCTGGCCTCCAACTCACAGAGATCTGCCTTCCACTCCCTCCCGAGTGTCGGGGTCGAAGTTGTGCAGCATCTCGCTCAGCTTGCCGAACTGAGATTTGGAATCACCTATTACAAGTAGAGGCAAAGAAGCCGGGCGGTGGTGGTGCACGCCTTTAATCCCAGCACTCGGGAGGCAGAGGCAGCTGGATCTCTGTGAGTTCGAGACCAGCCTGGTCTACAGAGCTAGTTCCAGGACAGGCTCCAAAGCCACAAAGAAACCCTGTCTCGAAAAACCAAAACAACAACAACAACAACAACAACAAAACCAAAAACAAGTAGAGGCAAACGAACATGTGACTGAGGCTTAGTACCCTACCGATCAGCATCTCCTTAGAACTGTTGTGTGCACCCTAAATACTGGCCATGCTTGTTGCTCCTCCCAGACTGTGCTGAACGTTAGACCTGGTGTTGGAACTTGATATTTAATATGTTAAAGAGAAACAGCCACAGCCGGGTGTGGTGGCACATACATACCTTTAATCCCAGCACTCAGGAGGCAGAGGCAGGCGAAGTTCTATGAGTTCGAGGCCAGCCTGGCCTACAGAGTGAGTTCCAGGAAAGCCAGGACTGTTACAGAGAAAAACCCTGTCTTAGAAAATAAAACACAACACAACAACAACAGCAACAAAAACAGAGAAGCAGTTACGGCACTGTGCCTGAAGTACTCAGGAGGCTGAGGCACCAACCTCTTGTAAATTTGAGGCTAGCCCAAGTTACGTACTGATTACCTGCCTGTCAGGGATACAAGGTGAGACCTTGTAGGGGTCCAACCTTGATGGGGTTTGCACAGTCCAGGGTAGGGGCATGCGGATTAGAAAAATTAGGTAGGAGGAACAGAGATAGGAAGGAAAAATAAAGACGTAGGCTAGAACCTAGAGCCGGGAGGGCATTCCAGTGAATACTGAATATTGAGTACGTCCACATTTATTCTCCATACGCTTATATATCCCAATCCAAAAAGGGGGAAGAAGGCAAAAGACAGCTTTAACATGACACAAAGGACAAACAGCACAGTTACTTGCTTCAATACTTGAAATATCAAGCAACTATATTCAGAGTTAAGCATTCTGATGTTTTAGGCAGGACTTGCAGTAACTACTCCTTAGACCAAGCAACCTGTAGGCAGCCACTCCCTGGGTCAAACCTGTTACCCTTGAAGGAGCAGGAATAGGGTTTAATTCTCTGGCCTTTGGTCAGGGTGGAATGGATCCACCTCTATGGGCCTTCTTAATAACCAAAACACCAAGTAACCACACCCTACATCAGGATCTCTTGTTCGTAGCCAGTTCTTAAGTCAGACTTCTTGTCAATAACTTTGAAAGAGCAAGAGTAGGCTTAAACTCTTCAACCTTCTGTCAGGGTGTAGCAGACCCACTTCTGTGGGCCCCTACAAGACCTTGGTTCAAAACCACCTTTAAAATAAAACAACATAAAAAAGCAACAATTTGACTCTTACATTTCAATATAACTGGTTTTCTCTGGCTACTGTATATCTTATTTTATTTATTTATCTTGTTTTGTTTTTTTCTGAGACGGGTGTTCTCCAGCCTGGGAAGCAGATAGGCTCACTGCAGCTCTTTGCCTGAGGGCGTTCAGCCTCTCCAGCCCCCAGGTGATGGGATTGCAGGTGTACTCCGTGAGCACAATGCTATCAAATTTATAAATAAAGCCCAGGGGTGGTGGCGCACGCCTTTAATCTTAGCACTCGGGAGGCAGAGCTCTGTGAGTTCAGGCCAGCCTCATCTACATTAACTCCAGGATAGGCAGGGCTACCAAAAACCCTGTCTTTTATTTTTTATTTTAAAGGTGGCTTTGAACCAAGGTCTTGCCTTCTATCCTGACTGGCATGTAGTCATTACATGGCTCAGGCTAGCCTTGTAACTTTGAATATTCTTTCTTTGTTTTGTATGGGTTTTTTTCTTTTTACTTTTGTTGTTGTTTTTTGGTTTTCTGAGACAGGGTTTCTCTGTAGCTTTGGAGCCTATCCTGGAACACATTCTATAGACCAGGCTGGCCTCAAACTCATAGAGATTCACCTGTCTCTGCCTCCTGAGTGCTGGGATTAAAGACATAGGTCACCACTGCCTGGCTTGTTCTGTATATTTAGTGCTTAACATCTATGCACCAAACACAGGGGAATCCAAAATCTTTAAAAAAAAAAAAACATTACAATAACTTAAATCACATATTGACCCCCACACACTGATAGTGGGAGACTCCAATATCTCACTATCAGCAATGGACAAAATTAAACAGAGAAATGCTGGAGCCAACTGACGCTATAAACCAAATGGACCTGACATGTGGTTTACAATCTACAGAACATTTCTTCCAAACACAAAAGAATACACTTTCTTCTCATACCTCATGGAACCTTCTCCAAAACTGACCACATACATGGACACAAAGCAAGTCTCAATAAATATAAGAAAAGTGAAATAACTTCCTGCATCTTATCTAACTGGATATTAGCCAGGTAGTGGTGGCACATACCTATACCTACACACATACCAATAATGCCAACACTCAGGAGGTAGAAGCCAGCCTGATCTACAGAGAAAGTTCCAGACACTCAGAGTTGTTACATAGAGAAGCCCTGACTCAAAAAACAAAAACAAAATAAAACAGCAGCAAAAAACCAAGAGCAAACAAACAACAACAGAAAAACAAAACAAAACAAAAACCCTCAACTGCATATCAACAGCAGAAACAAGAGAAAGCCTACAGACTAGTAGAAACTGAACAACTCACTACTGAATGAAAAATGGGTCAAGAGAAAAATTAGGCAAAACATTAAAGTTTTTTTAGAATTGAATGAAGATAATAATACAACATAGCCAGACTTTTAGGACACAATGAAGGTGGTTCCAAGAGGCAAGTTCATAGCACTAAGTGCCTACATAAAAAACTGGAGTAATCTATACTAGTTGAAGGGCTTTGGCCGGCTCAAGTGCGGCAGGTAAGGCTCTGGCAGGCCTTGCCCCTCCCCCCTTTCCCCTCTGCCGTGTTGAAAACCATGAGATTACATGGCTAAAGCTAGCTCCCAAAATCCATTCCCTTATTTGGCTCTTTCCTCCTCCTGAGGCTGACTACCAAGGTCCAGTTATCAAAATATTAAAGTCCATCAATCGATCCCTTTGGTTCACCTAATTAACATGCCCAATTAAAATTAAACATCTCATCCTAACACAGAGTTTCCCATTTTACCTTTATAAACCGCCGTTTGCCTGTGTGCCACTCCAACCAGAGATGGTCCTTTGTCCTGCCCCGCCCACCCCAGAACAAATCCCTCTCCTTTGTTCCTTTCCCCTCTCACTCTTCCTCTGTCTTCTATCTTTGTTTCTTATCCCCTACCCTCTGTTTCTCTGGGGCCAATAAGTCTCCTTTTGTGCTGAGAACTTGGTCTTTCTATTTCCGAGCCAATACTTTTCCTTTCACTAGTAATTTAACAGCACACCTGAAATCTTTAGAACAAAAAGAAATCCCACACAAAAGGAGTAGATGACAAGAAATAATCAAATTCAGGGTTTAAAATATTTTCAAACAGACAAACAAACAAGCAAAAACAATACAAAGAATCGGTTAAATAAAGAGTTGGTTCTTTGAGAAAATCAGTAATACTGGCAAACCCTTATCCAAATTAGGCAAAAGACAGAAAGAGATTATCCAAATTAAGAACATTAGAGATGAAAAGGAAGACCTAACAATAGACACCAAGGAAATCCAGAGACTCATAAGGGTATAACTTAAAAACCCTACCCCACTGCCTTAATTAGGGTTTCTATTGCTGTGAGGAGATACCATAAACACAGCAACTCTTATAAAGGAAAACATTTAATTGGGGTGGCTTGCATTTTCAGAGGTTGAGTCCATTATCATCATGATGGGACATGGTGGTGTGCAGGCAGACATGGTGCTGGCTACATTTTGATCAGAAGGCAACAGGAAGTAGACTAGAACACTGGGCATGCTTTGAGCATATATGAGACCTCAAAGCCCACCTCCACAGTGACATACTTCCTCTAACAAGGTCACGCCTCCTAGTAGTGCTGCTCCCTTTCGGGGGCATTTTCTTTCACACCACCATATACACCAAATTAGAAAACATAAGAGAAATGTGTAATTTTCTTGATACATAACAGTTACCAAAGTTAAATCATGATCAGATAAAAAATTTAATCAGACTATAACCCCTAGTGAAATAAAAGCAGGCATTAAAAGTCTCCCACTCCCTCCCACCCAAAAAGCCTAGGATCAGATGTTTTAGCCCGGAATTCTACCAGACTTTCAAAGAAGAGTTAATGCTCATATCCTTAAGTCATTCCAGAAAATAGAAACAGAAGGAACATTTCCCAGTTTGTTTTACAAGGTCATAGTTCCCCAATACCCAAACCACATAAAGACCTAATAAAGAGAATTCATTACAGACCAATTTCCCTTATGAGCACAGATGCAAAAATTATCAATAAAATGCTTGCAAACTGAATTCAAGATTATCCTTCATGACCAAGTAGGTTTCATCCCATAGATGTAGGAATGGTGGTTCAACATACGTGAATTGATAAATACAATTTACCACATAAACAAATTGAAAGACAAAGTCCACATTATCATCTCTCTCATTAGATGCAGAAACAGCCTTTAACAAAATCCAACACCCCTTCATGATAAAACTCCTGGAGAAATTAAGGATACAAGGGACATATCTAAACATGATAAAGGCAGTTTACTGCAAGTCCATAGCCAACATAAAATTAAGAGGAGAGAAACTCAAAGCAATTTCACCAAAATCAGGAGCAAGACAAGGTTGCCTACTTTGTTCACATCTGTTTAATATATATAGTATGTAGCCCAATGCCCAGTTTGCGAGTAGGGCAAGGGGCTGGAGATTGAAACACACACACAGACAGACACGGAAGCCAAGAACACCCCCTTTATTGTGTTCCAAGGCAGCTTTTATAGGGCTTTTCCTTGACTAATGGCCACACCCTAGCTCTTGGGTGCAAGCCCACCAGAAACCACTCCCCTGCCATCAGAAACACCTGAGGGTCTTGTGCTCAGAGCAGCTGCAAGCACAGGAAAACAAGTTGTTTACTCCGGCAGGCAAGGGGTCACAGAAATTCAGGTCCAGAGTCCCCAGCTGAGCTAGAGCAGTTGGGTAACTGAAGGAGATCAAGGGGATATAAATGGAAAGGAAGAATTTAGAGTATCTTTACTTGCAGATAATATTATAAAAACCCTACCAGGAAACTCCTACAGCTCATAAACACTTTTAGAAAAGTAGTTGGATACAAAATTCACTCACAAAAATCAGTAGCCCTGCTTTATATAAATGGTAAACGGGTGGAAAAAGAAATCAGGGAAACAATGTTGGGTTCACTGGGGTCACACAAAATGGGGGACAGACCACCAAAGTCTACTAAGCCAGAAGCAAATTTTATTCCAGGAAAAAAAATAAATTAAAAAAGATAAGTCTCCATGGGACACAAAAAACTTACCAGTTAGCTGAGACCACAGCCAGAGATGAGCTTGTAAGGCTGTGGCAAAGGACGGTTTCTGAACTCCTCCTTTTTTATAGCAAGAAGCAACAAGCATGAGTCAATAACAAAGGAATTTTTACAATCTCGAGGTAAAACTCGGATATATAAATTGCCCTTCTTTGCAATTTCCATTAACAGAGTTTTTTAAGTTAAACTAGTGTTTGTATTTAGCCCATTGTTTCCTTTTGGCACTTTCTGATGGTGCTTACCAAAGCTCTACACTCCCCCGATACAGCCAGTTTTGTGCAGCAGGGAAGGGTATGGGAAAATGCACAGGTTCATTTCATCTTTCCAAAGTTAACTCTGCTCACATCAGTTGCTGGTCATGAGTGTCCAGGGCATCATCTAAAAGCTGACTCTCAGTTTGCAGACAGAGCTATGGGTTGTAAAGCAAAGTAACCCACTGTTAATAGTTAATACTGCTGAGAAAGTTCAGCTGCTGAGAAAGCTGCTGACAGTCTGCTCTCATTCTCCTAGGCTTACAACTTTATATTTCTTTATTTCTACATTCTTATTTCTGGAATCTACATTGCTGTATTCTTATTCTTGGACTCTTCATCACCCCCCCACCGGATTTGTAACTGGAATCAAATCTTTGATTCATTTTGATTATCTTAAAGTCTCTGACTTGGCCTTTTCTCAGCCTGTTTTGGGGGCAGGGATGATGTATTTTCTTCTATAGATGCTTTAAGCTGAAACTGGGTGTAGACGGTCAGGGCCCAGAAAGGTTAAAATGTTAGTCAAAGGTAAGGAGGGAATTTAGGCAATGGGGCACTTATCGGAAGCACTGATTTGTTAGCTGCATTTGTATCGACTGGATTGGTCCATATCAGTTCTTAGCAATTCCCATTCTCTAGGTTGAAGTCTACAGTTGATGCCTAGACATGTCTGTCAGCCAAGTGGAGACCTGCTGGAACAGATAAAGACTAGAGGCAAAAATTAAAGTTTAGGAATTTAAAGGAAAAACTACAATAGAAACTTTCAGGGACCCGGTGAAGACTCAAGACAGGGGAGGGAGAGAGACATCTTCTTTAGGAATAGACAGGTAGGGAATGTTAGGTTGTACTTATCTGGAGTTCTTTTGATCTATGACAAGTGGATTTAAGTCTCAGGACTTCCTTGGTTCTCTGAAGCTTACGTGAATTGTTTTAAAGATTTATTTATTTATTATATATACAGTGCTCTGCCTGCATGTATGCCTGTGGGCCAGAAGAGGGCACCAGATCTCATTACAGATGGTTGTGAGTCACCATGTGGTTGCTGGGAATTGAACTCAGGACCTCTGGAAGAACAGCCAGTGCTCTTAACCTCTGAGCCATCTCTCCAGCCCCAACATGAATTGTTTTAAGTTTTTTAAAAAATAGAAGTTTTAGACATATTAACATCCTCCTGTTTATAATCTGTACTGAAATTTACATTGTAGAAATGGCAGTATACTCATGCCAGAAATGAATCTAGTTGAAAACATTTTTTTTTTAAGATCCAGAAAGCTGTGACAGATGTCTTCTGCACAATGAAAAGCATCTTTGAGGTCTATAGTTAGGAAACAACCAAAGGGAATTTGAAATCTTGAGCCTGTGGAAGCATCTCAAATCACTTTCTCTTTATCAGCATTTAAGCCTTTTCATCCTCAGACCTTTATAACTTGCATTTACATACCTTAGGTCCCTTTTTTGTACCCTGAAACATTCTTATCCTCAGACCTTCATAACTTGCATTTATCCACCTTAATAGCTTTTCTTTGTACACCTTAAAACACTTTCTTAGATTCCCAAACATTCTCAGATCCTCACATCTTAAGCTTTGCATCATGAAACATCTTTTCTCTACCTTATCAGTAGGTACAGGTGGCTGGCCACTGAGAGCAGTCACTGTAAAGTAAGTTCCTTTAAACAAAGGAATGGTAAGAAGTTATACTGAAACCTGTTTTGTGAGTTTATCTCTCTTTTTAAGTCTGGTAGCAAGGTGAACTGTGTCCAGACTTTGTAGTGGCTCAAAGGGAGTGAGGCCTGTGACCTGGATCTTACAGAGAACTGAGAAGGCAGCTGAAGCCGTGGTTGCTGCTTTTAAGCTGGCAAAGCTATCAGTCATCTAACAGCATCAGAGTTCTGAGAGGAATAAATTTTACCTGAGTTATTGATTAAAAAAATGACAGAGACTTACTTTCTGGCTGCCTAGACAGCTACCTCAGGGTCCTCCATGGTCACTGAGGGCAGGTTGTAGGGCAACATCCGTCTTCCAGCTGACAGAGGTAAGCTTGCAGGGTTCCAGAAGATTCCACAGGCTTCTGTGGAGTAAGGACTCATGGGAGGACCAGCCTACCTTTTGCCTTGGCAACTCGAGGCTGTCAGTTTTCCAGTGTCTTGTTTTCTCCACCTTCTGAAGAGGACCTTGCAGTGGTTGAGGTGAAAGGCAGGTTTGCCCAGTGGCTAGGGCTGCCAGTTTTGAGCCAGTGTTGAGTAGATATTCTTCTGTGCCCATCTGTCTTCTTTGGAGGAAATAGAGGAACTGGCATCTCTCTAAATTATAAAAAAAATTTAATAAAACATCTTAAATGCCATTTTCTGCAGATCTCTGAGCATTTGAGGACTGCCCATTAGGTATAGCTGAGCTAACAACACTTGCCACCAGTTATTTGCCCGAAGCACACAGGGAACTGGGTACGGCTTGTCTCTGCAGTTAACTGTATCAGTACTCAGCATGACTATGACCAAAGAGTTTGATCATTTATAAGTTGACTCTCAACTTATATTTCTTAACAGCCTATATAATATGTTCGAAGCTTTAGTAAGTTTAGGACTTTACACTACATCCCTGTCAGGTTTAGTCTTAAAAATAATTGTTTTGAATGGAAGCTCTTTTAGTATCAGAATAAAACCTTTCAATCGTAGATGATGAGTTCAGTCAAAAAATTGAGACAGCCATTTATTTAAATTTTCTAGAGACTTGGTGTTAAATACCTGGCAAAGACATAAATACTTAGGGGTAAATCTCTCAGTTAGCTTTTGTTACTCTGAAAAGATCTTTATAATCTCAATTTTTATCATTATATAAAAGTCCATATCAATTTTAAACACTTGAGACTTGTTTCTTTAGTCTAGAAGGAGATACAATGCACAGAGAGCTCATTAAGACTAAGAAGTGGGCCGGGAGGTGGTAGCGCATGCTTTTAATCCCAGCACTCGGGAGGCAGAGGCAGGCAGATCTCTGTGAGTTCGAGACCAGCCTGGTCTACAAGAGCTAGTTCCAGGACAGGCACCAAAGCTACAGAGAAACCCTGTCTCGAAAAAAACAAAAACAAAAAAAAGACTAAGTAATGCTATATAACATATATTTTTAAGAATAGTTGAATCTAAATTATAAGCATATGTATGCATAATTAAACCCAGCTCATATATATATATTTAAATATAAGTCACATATTTGTATATATATCTTAAACAGGACTTGAACTATATATACCCGTATATGGAAGTTTAATTATAAGCCCTTTGTTATAAGCGTAAAGCCAAATTTTGTTATAAATTATAATGATTTTTAACCCATATCTCATGGACAATCTATAAATCATGAGATAAGAACTTATTATTATTGTTATTAATCCTTATTATATCAGACTCAATGACCAGAACATCCAGAGGTAAATTTTAAGTTTGGGAAGTCAGTAAGGGTTGCAGCCAGAACACATTGAACATGGTTAACTTATACATTTAGAAATGAACATTAGTGGCCGTATTTATACTTTAAACCAGAGAAAACTTCTTTCTTCGCTGAATTTTTGGGCGGAGGAGAGGCGGCAGGGTCTGTTCTGCCGCTGCTCTGCTGGGGTCCCCAGGGTGCAGTCTTGGAGCATGTGCCATTTTGTGAGACCAAATCCAATCATTGACGGGAGAAGCAGCTGATGGTGGCCATCCTCAGTGCCTGGCCTTGCCATCGCCTCTCCTCACCTCTGTCCTCCTGGCATCCCAGCCTGGGTCTGCAGTACCTGCTAGGGAGGAGCGGTCCTCTCCCTGGCTGCCAGCACTGCTCACACAGACAGGAGCCCCCTGAAGCCCGGACTCCTGAGGCAGAGAGGGCCAGGGAAGGCTGGCAAATCTACTGTTTTATTCCTCAAATCCTGGAAGTGGGAGAATAGGATCTGAAAGGATTTGAGGCTCAGAGGAGCCCAGGGTAGATATTAATTTACTAACAGCTACCACAAAGAGACTGGTAATAGACAATATGACAACAATATGGCAACATGGCATGACAATTAAACAGAATTGACAAGACACTGCTGTGTGTTGGGTCACATGATCCCGTACCAGTCCCAAAGGGTCACAACAAAATGATCCAGTGGCCAGAGGCAGAATTGGAGCATCCTCCATTTTCTTCCCACTCAGAGATTAGAAACAAATCCACTAGATCTCCTTTAAGGCCTAGATTGTCTGGATACCAGGTACCAGATAAAGCCCAGAAACTTACCAATTGGTAAAAACAGTACAGTCAAGTTTGCCAGAGACTAGAGTGTCCCCCCAGAAGCAGGTTTGTGTGAAGTCCCGGGTTTTGGCATAAAAAATGTTGGGTCCATGGGGGTTGCGCAAAGATGCAGGACAGACCACCAAAGTCTATTAAATCAAAAGCAAACTTTATTCCGGGAAAAAAATAAAAATTTAAAAAACAAACCTCCATGGGGCACAAAAAGCTTATCAGCTAGCTGAGACCACAGCCAGAGATGGACTTATAAGTCTGTGGCAATGGGCTGTTTCCGAATTCCCCTTTTTATAGCAAGAAGCAAGCATTAGGCATGAACAAAAGAATTTTTACAATCTCGAGGTAAAACTCAGATACAAATTGCTTTTCTTCACGATTTCCATCAACAGGGTTTTCAGTTAAACTAGTGTTTGTATTTAGCCCATTGTTTCTGTCTGGTGCTTGCTGCTGGTGTTTATGAAGATCTGAACTCCCCCTAATGCTGCCACTTTTGCATAGCAGGCAAGGGTATGGGACAATGCAAAGACAAAAAGTCATGCACATCCCATCGTTTAAAAGTTAACTCAGCTCACATCAGTTGCTAGTCATGAGTGGCCAGGGGGGTTATCTAAAAAGCTGACCCTCAGTTTGCAGAGGGACTCTCACTTTGCAGAGGGTAGGATCAACATTTTACCAAAAGCAATCTACACATTCAATGCAAACCCCATCAAAATTCCAACACAATTATTCACAGATCTTGATAGGGCAATTCTCAGCTTCATATGGAACTACAAAAAGCCCAGGATTGCCGAAAACAATCCTGAATAACAAAAGAACTACAGGGGTTATCATCAGTTTAAAGCTGTACTATAGTAATAAAAACGGCATCATATTGGCACAAAAACAGACACATTGAACAACAGAATCAAATTGAAGATCCAGACATAAGTCTACATGCCTATGAATCCCTAATTTTTGATAAAGAACATGTGTGTATGTGTGTGTGTGTGGGACCCCTGAAAGTATCACAACCATCAGCAAAACAATCTGCAGAGAGGCAAGAACGAAACAGTTTAGCTCAATTTCGTTAGTAGATGCCGATTCAAACTTCTGGAGTCTGACGCTGGGCAGTTTATTTTAGCCATATTTAAATACAGCCCGGTTTTGTAAGGAGTTTCCTCATGACAATTAACTCAGCCCCGTGTATACAACAAAGTTTAAGACATGCCTACATTTAAACTTTTTACAAAGCACATATGACTTTTTCCACAAAGGGGTTCAATTAGCTCAGAAACAGTGCTCCAGATAAGGGTCTAGGGAGAAGACTGAGGTGCTAACCTGTGGGAGTCAGGACGGGCCTGGCCCTAAGGTAACACAGATGTTACACAGGCTGTTGTAAAGCACATGTAACAGCTCCTGTAAAGATGGGTTTTATGGACGGAGAAACAATGCCCAAGACTAGGGAGGAGATGGGTCTCGGATAAACAAACGTAATAGTCTGGGGTATCCGGGTGAAGCCTGGCCCTATAGATAGCAAAAGATCACCAAGTTGTAAACTACACCTTTTCCTAGCATCCTGGGAGGAAACCAGGTAGACGTCGCCTTCCTTTGCAGAGATAAGCCTGTGTGCTCAACTTTTCCTGGTTTCCATAGTGCTTATCCGTGTGCACAAGGACCTCTTACCCTCTACAAAAGAAGTCAGAAATCCACGCCGGAAAAAAGACATCATCTCCAACAAATAGTGGTGGTTAAGCTGCACAGCTGCATGTAGATGGAGCCTACTTATCACCCTGCACAAAACCCAACTCCAGCTGGATAAAGACATCAACATAAAACAAAATACACTAACCCTTGTAGAAGAGAAAGGGGGAACAGCCTTGAACTCATTGCCACAGAAGACAACTTCCTCAACAGAACGCAATTAACTCAGGCACTAAGATCAACAATTAATAAATGGAACCTCAAGACACTGAAGAGTTTCTGTAAAGCAAAGAACAAGGCCATTTGGACAAAGCCTACAGAATGAGACAAGACTTTCTATCGACTACAGATCTGATAGAGGGTTAATATTCAAAATATATAAAAAACTAAAAAAAAAAAACACATACCAAGAAAATAATCCAATTGAAAAATGAGATACAGATCTAAACAGAGAATCTCTAGGGAGGAAACCGAAATGGCCGAGAAACACGTTTTCAGCATCCTTAGTCATCAGGGAAATGCAAATCAAAACTACTTTGAGATTTAATTTTACAGGTGTCATAATGACTAAGATCAATAAAACAAGTGATAGCTCATATTGGTGAGGATGTGGAGTAAAAGGAACACCCATCCATGGCTGGTGGGAGTGAAAACTTGCGCAGCTACTATGGAAATCAGTGCAACAGTTCCTTAGGAAGATGGGAATTGATCTACCTCCAGATCCAGCTATGTCATTCTTGGGCACATACCCAAAGGACACATCATCCTATAACAGAGACACTGACTCAGTCGTATTCACTGCTGGTCCATTCAAATATCCAGAAATTAGAAACAACCTAGATGCTCCTCAGCAGAGGATGGATAAAGAAAATGTGGCACATTTATAGAATGGAGTATTATTCAGTATTAAAATGAATGAAATAATGAAATTCTAAGGTAAATAGACACAAGTAGAAAAACTTATACTGAGTGAGCTATGTCAGACTGTAAAGGCGAATATGGTATGCGTTTGCTTATATGTGACTATTAGCTGTTAAGTCAATGATAATAAAGCTACAATCTGTAGAGCCTCAGAGGTTAGGTATAGAGTGATAGACTGGGGGCACAGATAGATCTTGTTAGGAAAGGGAACTAGAACAGATGGATATAGATAAATGGGAGGGCTAGAATGGGAGGATCAAAAAGGGTAGGGAGAGGGGGATGAGGGAGGGAATTGGGGAGATACATATACAAATAAAATTAAGGGCCATTGAGGGGTAGTATGGAAACCTAATACAGTAGTTTTCTAGAATATATACATATATGAAGGTGATCTAACTGAAATCACCAAATAACAGGGGAGATAGCTCTATAACTGTCATCTCTTGTCCTTAAATGAAGCTTCTAGTACCTGGATTGGGTTACATCTAATTGAGTTATTGGTTGGAGATGTCACAGGGAATCACCAAACAAGCCAGGCTGCAGGTTATAGGTTGCTCTCTACAAACTGACTGAAGAGCCCATTGCTGAAGACAGCACCCACGTAACTCATTGACCATGGAGAGGTGGATCTGGTGCCTACATAGAACCTTTACCTCTACATGCTGGTACAGAAGGGTACTGGATACACTACTCAAAGAGAAATGTAAACCTTAATCCAGCCACAAACCCTTTGATCTACAACCTGTCCTGCCTGTAAGATATGCCAGGGCAATGGTGGCACAAGCCTGTGGGAGTAACCAGTGTCTGATTTGATTTAAGGCCTATTTCAAGGAGCCCATACCTGACACTGCTTGGGTCACTGGAGGCTAGATAGCCCAGGAACCTAGAGTAAAACCAAATACTACTGTAGTTGGACGTTTCTCTCTCACCTGCTAGTTCTCAAATAACAGACTCAGAGGCTGAATATGAACTATAAATGCTTGGCCAATAGCTCAGGCTTATTACTAGCTGACTCTTACACTTAAATTAACCCATACTTCTTATCTATACTTTGTCATGTAGCTTGTTACCTCATTTTCTACATAGCCTGTTCCCTTGGCAGCTGGTATCTCCCCTGACTCTGCATTTCCTCCTCCCAGAGTTCTCTGTGTCTGGCTGTCCCACCTATACTTCCTGCCTGGATACCAGCCTGTCAGCTTTTTATTAACCAATGAGAGTAATACATACTCACATTGTACAGAAAGATTATTCCACAGTGTACTGGTGTAGGAGGTCCTTATGTTTATGTATTGCTTTCATTGGTTAACCAATAAAGAAACTGCTTGGCCTGATAGGGCAGAACTTAGGTGGGCGGAGAAGACAGAACTGAATTCTGGGAGGAAGAAAGCAGAGTCAGAGAACCGCCAGGGAGCCGCCAGAATCAGACATGCTGAATCTTTCCCGGTAAGCCACTGTCACGTGGTGATGCACAGATTAATGGAGATGAGTTAAACTAATATGTAAGAGTTAGCCAATAAGAGGCTAGAGATAATGGGCCAGACAGTGATTTAATTAATACAATTTCTGTGTGGTTATTTCGGATGTAAGCTAGCTAGGCAGCCAGGACAAACAAAGGGCCCCCTCTCCTTGTAACATTTGAAAAGGGGCCCTCCTTGTAACAGCGTACTACTGTTGTAAAGGAAAAAATATATTTATTACTGGTTAGTTTTGTGTGTCTACTTGACACAAGCTAGAGTCATCAGAGAGGAAGGAGCCTCAGTTGAGGAGATGCCTCCACGAGATCCAGCCATAAGGCATTTTCTTAATTAGTGATCATTGGGAGATGGCCCAGCCCATGGCGGTGGAGCCATCCCTGGGCTGCTGGTCCTGGGTTCTACAAGAAACGCTGAGCAACCCAGGGGAAGCGAGCCAGTAAGCCGCGGAGAATTCTCTGCGGCAGATGGGAACAAATACAGAGACCCACAGGCAGACATCATGTAGAGTGTGAGGGACCTTGGAACACTGAGCCCAAACAGGGGTGTGAAGCACTTGCCAGGCACAGAGGCTCAGACTTGTAGTCCTGGCAGGCAGGCAGGAGGATGATGAGGTGGAGGCTAGCCTGATTTACATAAGAGACCTTACTTCAAGGAAAGGTAAGTAATCCATCAAATCCCTCCCCTCACGGCTCAGAGATCCCTGTGGGAAAGGAGGCAGAAAAAGAGTGTAAGGACCAGAGGGGATGGAGGATGCCTAGGAAACCAGGCCCTCTAACCAAGCAGAGCAAAGCTCACTTGAACTCAGGGACTGAGGAGGTGTCACAAGATCCTCTGCGCATGGCTTCCAGGTCTGGTTGTGTGAGTGACTGGGTGGGTCTCTGATTCTTGTGCCTTCCCTTGGGTTCTTCTCCTTCTGTTTGTTTGTTTTGTCCAATCCCAGTGTGTTAATTTTTGTTTTATCTTTATTAGATTTTATTTCATTATTCCCCCTTAGAAGCCTGCTTGTTTTGGAGCAAGAGACAGAAAAAGGGGGTGCATCTGGATGGGAGGGAGGTGGGGAGGAACCGGGAGGACTAGATGGAGGGGAAACCTTAATCAGAATGTTATGTGAGAAAAAAAATATCTCTTTTTAATAAAAGGAAAAAAGATAGCAACATCGTTTTGTACTCTGCAAAGATGACGTAGGCTCACTGCTTGCAGAAACAATAGAACAACGCTAATGATTCAAATATCCCCGACAGTGACTCCTGAGAGGGCCCTTGAAGTAGGTCTCTTATGTAAATCAGGTGTGGGCCGCCGTGCCTGACAAGTGCTTAACTCCGCTGAAAAGGTGTATCTACCTGCTGTGCCAGTTAATCCTTAAAAGAGGAGTGTAGTTTAGCCTCTGAGATGCCATAGAAACTGTGGCTCACAGTATCATGGGATGCGTGACGGGGGGAACGCACTGTGAGCCGGCCCCGCACCCGCCGCCTCCCCCACCCACTCCACCCGACGTCTCAGGTGGTTCAGGCAATGAGCTCTGCGCCCAAGATGAGCAGGTATTTTGCAGACTCAATTGGCTTCTAATGCTAGGTTGGAGCTAGGAACTTACCAAGTGCTGGGAATGACCTGCCCCGGAATGCATCACACAGGGGCGTTCATGAGGTCACTGCCCGCCTGAGGTGACCAATTGGCAGATGGAAGGTGCAGTGTTTGCCTGGTGTGGTCGTCTCCAACCACAACGTGTTTTAACTCATCTGAACAAGGCGTCGCCAGAGTCACGACCTCGCCCTGAAGCTGGCTGTGAATTCCGCAGGGCTGGTCTTTGAATTAATGTGGAAAACTGTTTTAGGACGCTTCACGTTCGGGGTGCTCGTGGAGCTGCGGCTGCTGCCGGCACATTGTTGTGTGCGGTGCTTGTATCCGGTCCAATGTAGGAGCCCGCAGCGGGAGGTGCTTTGGGCTCTGCTTTCCCACCGGCTACCCCAGCCTGGCTACTGCGGCTGGTGTGCGACTGGGCCCTAGATAGCTGTGCTTTCTGTCGGTCCTGCCGTCATGAGTATCCTGTGCGCGATTCATGCAGGAACTGCCACTGCCGTATGAAGTCTGTAATAGGTCTTTGACCAGCAAGCATTTTGTTCCTTACCTCCTCTGTAGTGATGCAGAGGGCATCTTTCAGAGGGTCACATGACTGGACTTCAGTCCTGTCTACTGCTCTGTCTCAGCCCCTATCACAGTGCCTGGCCTCTAGTAAACATTTGTTGAATTAATATATAGAAGTGAATCCTCTGAGGTTATTTGCTCAATTTGTATTTGCTGAATCGTGGCTCCTGGGCCACATTAGCACAAACCGGGTGTTATCAAACCATTTGCTTATTCTGTCAGAATTCTGGAGGCCAGAAGTCTGAAACCAGTATAGCTAGGCTGAAATTAGGGTGCTAGCACCTGGAGAGACGAGGGAGAGATCTGTGCTTCCAGCCTCTGATGGCTGCATATTCCTTGCCTTGAAGCCATAGTTTTTGCGTGGGTTAAGGGCCTTTGTGTAAAGGACCCATGAAGGCAGCAGGTACAACTCAGATACTCGGGAGGTTCTCCCTGTCTTGGAACTTCTGACCCGTACAAGCAAAGAATTTCCTTTTTCTATATACGGCGGCACCTACGGGAAGTGGTTATCCACAGAGAGGGACTGTCCAGTCACCCACTCTCTCAAAGGAGACGGGCACACTGAGAGGCCAGCTTGCTCCTTTGCTGAGGAGTCTCGTAGGGAGAAGACCAATGTTCCCATACATCTCAGGGAATAACATTAGAAGGTAAATGAGGCAGGCACTGTTAGTAAGCACATCATCAAAATCTGATGGCACATGATCAGAGCATTCCTGGCCCCATCTTAAACATGTCCTCCTTCAGCTAAGCATGCTCAAACACGTCCTACACTCTCCTTTTCGCAGTGTGTACAGGGGTGAGAGGTGGACGATACCCTGGATTGGCCTTGGCCTCACAGCATAGCATAGGTTTATCTTCACATCCACGCCCTCTTGGTGGCTGCAATTAGGGGTGTGTCCCACTATGCCTCACCCACCCTTCCTTTCTAAATTGTAGAGCTTGCTCAGGGATAGGCCCCACCTCTACAGCTGTGTTTGGGCTTCCTGAATAAAATTGCACACTTCCACCATTCAAGGATGACGTCACTTTGGAAGTGACCCCTTACCTGTTGCAGGTAATAAATCCTTCTCCACTCTTCTAGGTCTCGGCTGTGCTTGTTTTGGGCTTTGCACGCTCCAGTCTGTGACCTATTGCATGGGAGTCACAAGGAAAGCCATCGTGACAGTGGGAAGCATAAGAAGTAGGAAGGGCTGCCTCACTCGGTACCAGGACTCTCTGCAGACCCCGAAGGAAGTCTGTGGGGCAAAGTCGGTTACTGCCAAGCTCCAAGGTGCCTCAGAGGCCTCTAGTTTGCACTGCGGGGGTGGGGTGGGGTGGGAATAGAGTTGTGGCCGGCTCATGGAAATGACAGCCAGTTATATCCAGGGACAGCACCCCTTTAGCCCAACTCGAAAGCCGTACTCATGACTTCTGTGTCTGCTAAGTCTTGAAAGGAGAGACATCTCCAGGCCTCTCTCTCACAGATGGGTGTGATGGGTGACCCTGACCTGTGGGGCCCAGGGCAGCCTGGCACACATGGGGCCCAGGCCACACAACTGCCATGGCAGGTGTTAGGAATATCTCTTCAGACGAGCCT
Source organism: Ondatra zibethicus (assembly GCA_004026605.1). Classification (NCBI taxonomy): domain Eukaryota; kingdom Metazoa; phylum Chordata; class Mammalia; order Rodentia; family Cricetidae; genus Ondatra; species Ondatra zibethicus. The sequence goes on along the minus strand of PVIU01004540.1, from coordinate 57,202 downwards.
CTCCGCCGACGCAAATAATTCCAATCAACCAAAGTAGACCGAATAAAAGATGCCCACGTTTAGGGAAAGAGACAGAGGGGCGACCACAGGAAAGCCGAGTAGTTTCCTCTTTTGGGCTGCAGCTAAGTAGCCTGTGGGAGTGATCCACCGCTTGGTGGGCTTTCCTGAAGGTGGAGTCCAGACCAAGGCGACTCCCAGGGGAAGGGGGCTTCCAAAGATGAGTGCTGGGTATTCCATTCCAGACTCTTTGTGTAAGGGGTGACAGGGAGCTGAGGTGATGCTAATGGCTAACAGCAGGCAGCACCGGGTTCCAGGAAGGGCCATAAGCTGAAACCACGCCAGGAGGGCCAGCATCTAAAGGGTACCTGATGTTCCAACCATTAGATAAGATTAGATAAGATCACCAGGCGTCCCTGACCCAGGACTCACTTGTTCCCCTTTTGCCAAGACCCCTAGACAAATGTCAGCCAATTGGAGTCCTGAACCCTGGAAATCCCCTCACCCCAACCTCTACTATGATGAAAACTCTACCCCAGCTCTGCTCTCCGGACAGATGGAGAACCCAAACTTATGCTTGAATAAAGGCTCTTTGATTTTTTGTTTGTTTTTGTTTTTCGAGACAGGGTTTCTCTGTAGCTTTGGAGCCTGTCTAGGAACTAGCTCTTGTAGATAAGGCTGGCCTCAAACTCACAGATATCCACCTGCCTCTGCCTCTCACGTGCTGGGATTAAAGGGTGTGTCACCATACCCAGGTCACACACATGATTTTTAAAAATTAAAAGGGGAGAAAGTGAGCTGAGCACCAGGACTCATCCCTTTGCCTCCCTGACCGGGGTGCAGGTGGCCGGTCACCACGCTTCCCCTGCCACCGGGGGCTGTCCTCTCAAACCGTGAGCCAGAAGAAACCCTTTCTCCCTTCGGTTGCCCTGTCGTCCCAGTGAGAAGCATGACCGATATGCCTCCTTCCACTGTTTCCGTCTGTCTGTCTGCTTGACTCATTGCTCCTCCCGCTGAGCTTCCTGAGCGCCTGGGCTACACCCCTGACCTGGAAGGTTACTATGTGATCAGCAGTTTCTCTACCTGGGACAGATGCTGTAGGGAGCGAGCCACTTGCAGGGGATAAGCATGTAAGTGACCACGTGACCGTCATGTACCGCTGACTAGGCAAGTTTCTAAGTGTCTTAATGTAGAAACTGAATCCCACATTAGCTTCATGAGATGGTGCTGTTATGTCTGTTTTTACAGGGAGGAAGTGGCGGTGCAGAGCTGTTTCGTGTCTAAGTTTGCACAGCAGTTGAGTGATGAAGCTGGCTTTCAAGCCTAGTGGCCTAGTCCCAGACTTCATATGAGTGTTTTTCTGAGGACCTGGACATAGTCTGTCATTCCTATGGGCTGCTAGAACCTGTCTTTGGGGCAAGTATCTCTGAGAAACAATATTCACAGGCATGGCTCTATGAACAACTAACCACCAAGCAGAGGCTTTCTAGGCTGCAGAAGCGACTGTCTGGGACCTAGAAACATATGGCCATCTCCCCCAGGATCTCCTGAGGGTTGTGGTATCATGAAAGAGAGACTTTAGCCAGGGTTTCAGTAGCCACCTGTGTCTTGCATGAACTCTCTGCAGACTTTGTCACCACAACACATTTACTAGTCTCAGCTGAGCACACCAGACCTCTCCCTTGGCAGCCGCAGTCTCTGGTTTCTCTGTGAATCTGTTGTGCATTGCCTTCATGGCTGCTATCGTTGTTTCAGCTGAAAAAGGAGAATTTGAGTGGGAAGGGCTGCTGTTTCACTCCATTCCACAGACCCACAGAAGAAATCAGGGCGGCCTTGCCAGGGGCGTCTTACAGCTCACTACAAACACACAGGTCCGATCATGCCATGTGAGTGTGGTGTAAGCATTCTTACCAAGGCTCACTCTACAGCTCTTGGGGAAGCTTCTTGAAGGCAGATGGCAGAGGGTTAGCTATGTCAGGGTGCAGGGATCAACCACCAGGTGTGATTTCTTTTCTCTGTTGTGTGGTAGTGTACTTGCAGAGGGAAACTGAGGCTGGCGGGGCAGCTCAGTGCCATGAGGTCACTGGGTTTCTTGGTCTTGTTGCTTTGTTCCACTGTTCTGTAGGAGCTGTGTGAGGCCTTGGTCTGGTCACTTAGGCCTTCCAGATAGAGGGGAGGGCGGTGAAAGGTCTGAGGAGCACACAGCACAGGCCTAGACGTGGCTCATATATCCTCTGGGCTAGAACTTTGTTACCTGACCACTTCTGGTTACAAAAACTTCGAGAACCAGGTGTGGTGATGCTTGTGTTTGATCTTAGCAATTGGGGACGAGGGGCAGAGAAACAGGCAGATCTGTATGAGTTTGAGACTAGCCTGGACACACTACCTTAAGAAACAAAAAATAAGGGAGGCCAGAAAATGCAGTCCGAGGGCAGGTGGACAGAGGTTTAATGTGGGCAGAAGTGGGTATTTATCTCCATTGCCCTCGCACATTGGCTTGGGCCTCGGCAAAGGAACAACAGAAACATGGAAGGAGAGATCTGATCTCTACAAACACCATGGCACACAAACCCTGCCCCCAATCATGTTCCCTCCTCATGAAATGAGAGGAAGAAAAAGAAGAAGAGGAGGAAGAAGAAGAACAAGAACAAGAAGAAGAAAAAGAAGTAGCAGAGGTAGGGAAAGTGCAAGATGCATTTGGAGCAGATGCTCACCCAACATTGCTGTAGCATAGGGTGTGTGTAGGGGTTGTGGTCCATCAATGGGTGACTGTAGATAGGTCTCGGCATTTATATTTTCTAAAAAAACCATGGTTTTAAATATCCACATTTTCTTATCAACTGCTAAGTTCAGAATTGGCAGTCAGACATGAAAATGCTTTTAAGCAAGTCCTTGGTAACCTCTAAATGAATCTTGGTGAGTTTGACATCTCTTTGTCCAAACCTGAGACCAAAGGGGCCTCACCTCTTTAGTAAACTACACGGTCTTCCAATAGATACACACTTCCAATCACACTTGGCACTCATAGGCTGGCTAGCCAAGACATTCACAGTTCTTATCAACCACAAAGGATGTGTGGTGTGAGCCCTCAACTCTTCTTAGAAAATTTAATCCTGAGCCAATAGCAAGTGAGATGCTATCAGAGTCTTGGCTTCTCCGGGGTGTGCTGTTTGGCTACTGTTTCCAATAGTGATTTTTTAATTTCACTGATTGGCTGCTGGAAAGTTCTATATTTAGCTACATTAATCCAGTCTCCTAGCAAGCCCTGCACGGCTTGGATTTCCTGGGCCTGTGGAAGGGATGGCTGCATAGCGTAGTCTGGCATGTCCCAGTGAAAAGTTATTAGGTGTGTTGCCCGTGTTGCTATCATTGCAAAAAATGGTTTTGGGGAGTGTTTAAGAATGAACTACGTCTGTCTTAAATGCTAGGTTGCTCTGACCTGGGCTTTGAACATGTCAGTGAACAGTTCTTAAGGCACTGGCATGGATGGGCAGGTGTTAGCCAGGCCAGGCTCTGCAAACACAGAGTAGACAGCCCTAAACTTCAAAAAGCTTGTTTTGGGCTAGGTGGTACGTGATGTGGCAGGTGGGGCGGGCAGATAGCAACAGGTATTGACACATATCGTGTGTCGAGTGTTCCGACAGCAGGTCACAGGAGCCTGGAAGGAGAATGTGCAAGGCCCTTCTGAAGGGCGATGTCTGGGAGGTTGAGTAAATAGTGAGGCCTGAACAGAAGAATGTTCTGGGCAACAGGAACAACTAAGCAGTCAAATAGAAGTGAAGGGGTGGGGTGTAGTAATGAGGAGCGGGCCTGCTTTTCATCCCAGCCGCCCAGCTGCCCAGCTCCTGGCCGCCCGGCTAGCTTACACCCGAAATAACCACACGGAAATTGTATTAATTAAATTACTGCCTGGCCCGTTATATCTCTAGCCTCTTATTAGCTAACTCTCTCATCTTGATCTTACCCATTTCTAATAATCTGTGTAGCACCACGAGATCGTGGCTTACCAAGAAAGATTCCTAACCAGCGTCAGTCTTACACGGAGTTTCATGGCGTCTGCCACACTGCCCTTCTTTCCAGCATTCCATTCTGTCTACTCCACCTACCTGATTTCTGCCCTATCAAAAGGCCAAGGCAGCTTCTTTATTCACCAATGAAAGCAACACAAATACAAAAGAACCTCCTACACCAGTGGGGTGCGAGGTTAGATAGTCTAAGGTTCTCAGAACAGTTCTAGTTTGCCAGGAGGATGGGAGGAAGAGCAGGAGAAGTGGGCTAGTGTTTGCCACAGTAGGCCTTGGAGACATCCGAGGAGGTTTGGATTTCTGCCTGAAGGCCTTGCCTCTGCAGTCCTGGCAGGAATGAGAGCTGTGTCAGGATGCTTGGTGTGGAGGCGTGACTCATGTAGACAGACATCCATCCCGGGAGGAGGGGAGAGGGGTGAGAGTTTGCTGTGGACACGGATGGCTTGGGTGGCCACGAGCAGCAGAACAATGAAGTTTTAGGTGTTGCCTGTGTGCGGATGGCCCTGTGCACGTGTAGTTAAAGATGGGGAGGAGTTTGCCATCCTAGCGAATGCTGTGTGGCCGGATACTTCCATTCAATCAGAACTGAGGGAGTGGATGACAGACTGACACTGAGAGACTGAGGGATTGAGAGCCCCTGCCGCTCTTGCAGAAGAGGTTCCATTTTCAGCATCTGCAGGGTGGCTACAACCACCTGTAACTCCAATCCCAGGGGATCCAACTTCCTCTTTGGGCCTCTGCAGACACTGCACACACGTGGGTCGCAGCAGACAAACTTGCAGGCAAAACACCCTCCTACACCCACACACCCCACACACAAATTAAAAAATGAAACAAATAAAAATGAGCTAAAACCAGAAACAAAGGCAAAATTGAGGAGGGCTAGAAAGACAGGGACATGAGAATGCAAGCCCCGCTGAGGTTCTATGCTGTGAAGTGGGACTTGTTTGCTTGCTCATTCACAGCTAGCCTGGCTGGAGAAGGAATTTAAGCCTTTGGGTATCATTATCTGTCTAATTTTATTGTGAGAGTCCAAGAATTACAATGAATACCTTAAAGTTAGGGTGCAGCAAAAGTGGGTGAGGGGCTTGAGGACAAATCCCCTGCAGCTGGTGTACAGCATGGCTGCCTCTGAAGATGTGGGTGACCTATGAAAGGGACAGGCTTCATTCCAGTGGATCACGACTCTCAAAGGCCTCAAGCCTGGACCCTGCCCTGCGCTGTCCCTCTGGGACACCTGGGTCAATAGAACATGGTAACCTGATAATGTCTGGACACAGCTCGGTGCTTGTTTTGCGGTTTTTGTTGAGGATGAAGGCTTCTTGCCTCTCCAATTCTTTCTATTGCCCGCTGCCCCAAGCACTGGAAGGGAGGCCTATAAAGAGTCTCCCCCAGAGCAAGCTTGTCCCTGTCCCTGGTTTGGAGAATTCTTGGCATTATGTATTAAAAAGTTTGAAGAAGGGAAGGGAACAGGTATGTCTGGGTGTGGGAGTGGGGTCAATCCCTGACATTTATTAGCGCGAAGCTAGTGCAGCCGGTTGATGTGTGTCATCCAGCAAAACTACCCCGTCTTCTGACATCTAGTACCTGTGGATGTGACTTTATTTACAAAAGGCGACTTTATAGGTATATGAGAATCTCCATGTGAGGCCAGCCACCCTTGAGGGCGAGAGTCCGTGTGCAAGTAAGGGAATGGAGGGGTCGCTGATACCCGTGTGAAGGGGCTGCAGGAACAGGGTGATGTAATGACCGGGAGACTGTGAACAGCCTGACATCTGCGTCCTCCTCGAGAGAAGGAAGGCCGCCTCTTAACCGCTGAACCGCCTGGCTACCCCCACCCCTGTGGTGCTAACACACTTTAGGTCTACAATTTTGCCAGCTTAGAAGAGAGAAGTTAGAGTAGTGTATGCCCCAAACCCTTAACAGCAGTTAGGGTATGCCTTAGCTACTGTTCTGTTACTGTGAAGAGACACCATGATAAAGGCAACTTATGGAAAAAACCATTTAGTGAGATCTTGTTTACGGTTTCAGAGGGTGAGTCCATGACCGTCATGGCGGGGAGCAGGGCAGCAGGCGGGCACGGTGCTGGAGCAGGAGCTGAGAGCGTATATGTTACCCCAAAGATGGAGGTAGAAAGAGGGACTGCGCCTGGAGCGTTTTGAAACCTCAAAGCCCAATGATGCGCATGCTCCAACAAGGCCACACCTCCTAGCTCTTCCTAAACAGTATACCAACTGGGAACCAACACCCGAATGTATGAGCCACAGGGGATATTCTCATTCAAATCACCATGGATGTCCTCTGAGAATGAGGGACTAGGAGTTGGACAGATTCCAGATAGACAGACAGAGAGAGAGGAAGGCCTAGACTGGGTAGCAAAGATGATGACCTTCCAAGGTGGCCAGCTTCTTCCTCGCCTGAGCCAGACTGGGGAGCAGGTGGACGAGAAAGCTCTGAGCAGGCTGCATCAACAAAGGGGAATGGAGCCACATCGGGAGCTCTGGGTCCTTGATGAGCACACCATACATCAGATGGCAGGTTGCTATGGTTTCCCTCTTAGTGGTATCATTTATGGGTCCAGGATGTGGTCTGGTGTGTCTGGTAAATTCTTACACTTGCCTTTCCTGATATGATTTTATTTTATTTTAAAGTGTAATGGGTTTTCATCACTTTTTAAAGATTTATTTACTTATTATGTATACAGTGTTTTGCGTGCACGTATGCCTGCAGGCCAGAAGAGGACGTCAGATCTCTTTTTAAATGGTCGTGAGCCACCATGTGGTTGACTGGGAATTCAACTCAGGGCCTCTGGAAGAGCAGCCTCGTGCGGGAGGTCCTTCTGTCTATGTGTTGCTTTTATTGACTAATGAATAAAGAAGCTGCCCTTGGCCAATGGCCTAACAGAACATAGCTAGGCTGGAAGAGATACATATAGAGAGAGTAGGCGGAGTAGAGAGAGTAGGCGGAGTCAGGAGCCGCCTTGGAGCCGCCAGAGGGGAAAGACATGAGCTGCCAGCTGGAACCTTGCTGGTGGGCCACAAGCCTCATGATAAAATAGAAAATAATAGAAATGGGTTAATTCTAGACGTAAGAACTAGCTAGCAATATGCTTAAGTGATCGGCCAAGCAGTGATTTAATTAATATAGATTTCTGTGTGATTATTTTGGGTCTGAGCTTCTGTGAACGAACAAGCGGCCTCCAACAACAGCCGCCAGGGCTCTTAACCTCTGAGCCGTTTCTCCAGCCCTCCTAATAGGGCTTTAATGTGCCTGCGTGCCCCCACAGTCTCAGCTCTTCCCAATAAAATTATAGGACGACTCCCTTTCTGTTCTGGAGTAAGTCATCAGTCTGTGCTGGATGGCGGTGCCTGACAGGTGGCAGTTTCTAGGTCACCCAAGGCCTGCAGCCATCCCTTCTCACTCAAAATGAAATCTCCTAGAGCGAGACACAGCCTGAAAAGCCACTGTTTTCTACACTATGGGATAACTGAGACAATGACCTAGCCAGATCTCAACAGATGTGCTCAGCTGTGGCTCCTCCCCTTACTGAGTACCATTCATGAGCTTTTCAGGCATGCCCTGCTCTGCCCACTGAGGAAGCTCCCTCACGGTGCAGACTGAACTTCTCATCTTCCTGCTTTCCCTTGAGTGTCCTTTCAACTTCCTGTCTCCCCAACCTCTTCATTGGTGGCTTCCTCCCTGGACACAAATACAAGGAAGGATCTTGTCTAAGTTCCCAGAGCTTTTCACTGTGCTAGGCTCATGCCTGTAATTCTAGCACTGTGAAAGTTGAGGAAGTGGATTCACGAGCTTGAGTTCAAGGCCAGTCAGGGATTGTCCTGGTTAGTTTTATGTCAACTTGACATAAGATAAAGTCATCTGAGAGGAAGGAACCTCAGTTAAGAAAATGACCCCATACTATCCAATGATAAGGTATTTTCCTAATGGTCCAGCCCATTGAGGGTGATGCCATCCTTGGGCTGGTGGTCCTGGGTACTATAAGAAAGCAGGTTGAACAAGCCATGAGGAGCAAGTCAGGAAGCAGCTCCCCTCCATGGCCTCTGCATCAGCTCCTGCATCCAGGTTCCTGCCCTATTTAAGTTCCTCTCCCGACTTCCTTTGATGATGAACAGTGATGTAAGGGTAATCAAAATAAACCATTTCCTCCCCAAGTTGCTTTGGTCATGGTGTTTCCATCACAGCAATAGTGACCCTAAGACAGGACTACATAGAATTTCAGGTCAGCTTGGAGTACCTAAGAAGACCCTGCAACCCGTCCTTCCACCCTTCACCCAAAATTACCTCCTCATACCCTTCTACAGGCAAGTTAGGTGAGAAGGTTGTCTGCACACATTTATCTACTTCCTCACAGTCTTCCAGTGGGCCTCTGCCCTTTCCTGTTTAGCTTGTCATCTCACTATTTCCTGGAAACAGGGTAAGGTTTCTACTGTCATAGACTCCAGTGGGGCATTCCCACCTCACAGTGACATTGAATGATCTCCCTGATTGGCCTCGGGTGGGGACACAGACAGAATTCTGCAGGTGGAAGATAAGATCCGCATGAACAGCCCAGAGGAGAATAGAGGAGGCAAAGAAAAAGACATTTGTGTGAGGTCTGGAGCTGACAGATTATATTTACAGGGCAGTCATTGAGATGGTATACTAGCTGGCTTGAGGTCTCAACCTAAAAGAGCCTAGCGTCATCTGAGGGAATCTCAAAGTAGTGCCCAGACCATATTGACCTGCAGCCATGGCTATGAGGGGTTGTTTTGACAGCTGATTGATGTGTGAGTGCCTAACCCACGGTGTGCAGTGTTTTTGTACTAGGCAGGTGCCTAAGATAGCTTGCAAGGTCCAGAGAGAGACTGAGAGTGAGCTGGCAAGCAGTATTCCTCCATGGCTTGAGTTCCTATCCTGACTCCCCTCAGTGATGAACTCTGACCTGGAAGGGTAAGCTGAAACAAACCCTTTTGTCCCCCAGGCTGATTTTTGCTTATACTGTTTTATCATGGCAACAGCATAAAACCAGAGCAACAGAAGTGACCTGGGGCTCAATCGCCAAGTTAAATTTAGCTCCACCAGTGGTGAGCCTCTATATGGAATAAGCGCTTTCTCGTGGGTTAAGAACAAAGGCCATACTATGTAAAGCTTCCTCTGCAGTCACTGGGCATGCGCTCTAGATGGCTGCAGAGACAAATTTTGTGCCCTGATTTGTGGTAGCACAGAGCCTGGAGTCTTTGAGTTTCCTGGGAGTTGCTGGTGAACATCTCAGAAGAGTTGCACTGGCACTGGGTTCAGTGAAAGCAGCTGGGAAGGACATTTCTAAAGAGAGGTGTTGGAGACAAGCTTCGTGGGCTAGAGCTGGCAGTTGTAGCCTGGAGAAGCCTCCCTGAGGGGATCAGTGCTGTGAAGTCTGAGGTGATTCACTTCTTGCCCCGAAGCCAGGCCTGGGCCCACAGGGCTGTTGACAGTTTGGAGAACAAGCCTGCACAGGCCTTCGCTTGAGGACTACCATGTCCAGCTGCATTTCCTGGGAGTGACTCAGAGGCCTGCCTACCCTTGTCTTGCAGGGAGGTCCCAGGAACCTCAGAGTTAGTTTGTTCCAGCTCAGTGTGAGAGTGGGGTTTGCTTTACTTGGTGGTTTGTTTCTAGTCTTGCAACCCCCAAAGCAAAGAAGCTGTAGATCTCCCTTCTTCCTTCTTTCCTATAGGGTAGAAGAGCTAAGCCCACTTCCAAATCTGAAAAAAACTTACCCAAGCCCACCAATCTCTGACCTCAAAATCCCACCAATCCCTGGGTTAGCCTGAAGTCTCACCAATCCCCACCCTGGAAACCTCCGCTCCCTGCTGCTTCTTGCCAGAGAAGAGGCAGCCACCCTCTTGTGTGAGGTTTGTTGTGTGGTGTGACTTTGTGGTATTCCTTGGCTCCCAACTGCTAGGATACCATTCCCATCAGAGCTTTAACACTTAACCTTCTTCCCTCCCTCTCTTGAGCCTTACTATGTAGCACAAATTGCCCGGAACTCATGGTCCTCCTACCTCTTGAGTGCTGGTACCCAAGTGTGCACTAACACACCCCACTTAGGCGCTGTAATTCTCGCCCTAAGTAGGTGAGTTTGGAGGTTGTGTTAGGATTCAGGCATTATGCTGGGCCCTGTCATTTGGCAAGGTGTACCAGGCAGTATCCTGGCCAGCCCAGGGTCCTAGACCCATGCAGGTAAAGGTCCCTTTAAGAGACAAGCTCCTCCCACCCTTGATCTCTCTTTCCTGCTGCTCTTCTGAAGAGGCAAGCCGGCCTTTGCTTCTCTCCCCCCTTCTCTCTCCCTTCTTCCTCCCTCACTCCCTTCTCTTCTCCTCTCCTCTCAATAAATTCTGTATTTCTCTCCCCCCGCAAAGGTTTCTCTCATGCGGTCCTCACCCATCAAGGGACCTGCCAGGGTCCCACTCGTGCCGTAAATCATAACAGGTTGTCTTAGTTTTGTGTGATAAAATAACTATTCTGACAAAGTGGAGGGGGAAAGGGTTCTTTAACTGACAGTTCCGGATTATAGCCCAGCATGGTGGGGGTGTGAAGTCGGCAGAGACTTAAAACAGCTAGTCACATTATAGCCATAGAGAAGAGAGCGAAAAATGCATGCATGCGCACACACACATGCTAGTGCTGAGTTCACTTCTTCCACTTTATCCAGTTCAGGATCCCCTAGCCAGAGAATGGTACCACCCACAGTGGGCAAGCTTCCCCACATCGATGAACGCCATCAAGATAACTCCTAGTACCCTTGGCCACAAGTCAACCTTAATGGAGACTCTTTCTGGGTGGTTCTGGAGTAGGCCATGATGACACCCCATCCCCTTGCAGCGTTTTTCCTGCCTGAATGTCTCCACACCCAGGCATGCTGGGATGAAGCGACAGCCGGGAGAAGCTGTGCAGGAGGAGGGGAAGACAACATCACACTCTCAGGAGGGGTGACCTTTTGTCTCAGAAACACCCTAGGGGCTGCATGGGGCCTGGGAGGTGAGTCACCCGGGACTTATCTTTAAGAAGGGCCATAGTGGTCTGATGTTGAGTGGCAGGCACAGCTTCTGTGAGGTTACAGGCAACTGGTGGACTCTTTTTTTTTTTTTTTTTTTGCTACTGAGAGAGCTTAGGTGCTGTAGCCTCCTGGCGCCCGCGGGCTTGGCAGTGAGAGGCCCACTGAAGAGGAGGCCCCGTCTTCTGTCTGTCCCCATCCCTGCTCTGTTCCAGGGGGAGTAGGGTCATGTCTATCCCTTGACTTTCAGAAACAATTGTCACCCAGACATTTGATGCATCTGTTTTAAAGAGCTTTCTGTCATTTCTACCCTACGGCCAGACATCTGAAGAAAACAAAACAGACAGAGGGATGTTAAAGAATGGGACCGATGTCTGGGTTGAGTGGCCCCCAGCAGTTCCAGAGCAGGGATCCCATATGGGTTTGCTGTAGGTGGGGGGTGGCCCCACACCACGTTCTGTGAGCTCCCGGGAGCAAAAAACACAGGGTTGGCTTTACATGGCTCTTGCAAAGAATTAGAAGCTTCAGGCTTACTAAATTAGCCCAAACGAAGGGGACGCTGCTCCAGAGTCCTGAGCTGTAGTGGAGGTTTGGCCACCAAGGGTGGGAATGGTTGCTCTCTCAGTTGGGATTCTGAGTAGATTTGGGGAAGTTAATTTTTCAGCTGAGAAATGAAAACCGGCAATGGCTGTCCATAAGCTACTTTGGAGCGCCTCTGAGGCTTTACCCCCTTTCTTTTGGTCTGCACAAAAGAGATGATTGGCGTGAGCCTGGCTGGTCTCCAGCGTAGCACAGATGTGTGCTTGCAGCTGGACCCTGTGTCTAACTGATTAAACAGAGAAAGCTGCCTCCCAGCAGGCCCTGGGACTCTTTGACAGCAGAGTCAGGGGATAAAGGAAGGGCTGTGTCTGAGGTCTGGAGCTGATCTGGAACAGACTGGTTGAACGGAGTCTCCATGGAACCAGAGAACACTGATAACCTCTTTGCTAGCTCTCCCAGATGATAATGAAAGCAACGGTGGATTGAAAGACACCCAAGCTAGGCAGTGCCAGTGTATCAGAAAGGGAGCAGAGTTCGCAGAGAGGATGCAGGGACAAAGTCCTCCGAGACCCAGCTGTAAAAGATCCGGTGTAGTAAATGTGGTTCCCACACTCTGTCTTGCTTCCCCACCTTCCCATAGACGTGAGCCGGTGAGCTGCATGCTCCATGGTTTTTCCCAAAGAAGCTATCGAACCTTTCTTTCCTGAGGACGGCACAGCTGGAGTCTGTGTGAGAGCCCAGTGGCTTCCAGAACCACCTAGCCTGTCTTCTCTGCTACTTTCTCCTGGTCCAGGGAGGTCTTTGCTTTCATCCATGCTTCCTCGTTCCTGAAAATTTCTGTGAAAGGCCTTGTCCTGGCTGTGGGCTCACAAGGGCATCCAGGTGTGAGGCGGTCTCTATGCCTACCGTGAGATGGGTCAAGAGGAGGGATTTAGGTCATGTGGGTACCAAGCCTCAGTTTCCTGGCCAGCCTCTGACCTGTCTGCTAAGGCGAGAATACAGGTGCCCGTGGCTGCGGCCACTCTCTCTCACACAGCGGCTTTCTTGTGACTCCTCAGAGCTTGTGGCTTGAGTGGTGAGCACTTGGGAGGCTTCGGGCTGTGGGACCAGTGGAGCAAGGCATGCACAGGTTGATGGGGGGGTGAGGGTCAGATAAGGAGGGGTCCTGGTCAGATTTAACCCGCAGACTCACAGTAGTGGGTCTAAGCTCTGATTCCACCAGGAGATCTATTATGGGTGGATCTTGGCAGTGGAGTGTGGAGATTCATCAAGGCAGAGCTCTCTTGTGGGACTTCTTGTCCATTCAGACTGCCTATCCTACCTCTGATCTCTGGGTTATTATTATTAATAATTATTATTATTTTAAAAGAGAGGGTCCCACAGAGCAGTTCGGGCTGGCCTGAAATTAGCAATCTTGCATCTGGTTTTCTTAGTGCTGGTATTCCAGGTATGAGCCACTATGTCTGAACTGTAACTTTAAAAAAATTACATGTATGTACATGTGTCTGCTTGTCTGTGTGTACACTGCATGCATGCAGGGGACTGTGGAGGCCAGAAGAGGGTGTTGGGATCCTTGGAACTGGAGTTCTAGGAGGGTTTAAGTTCTCCAGGGTGGGTGCTAGGAACAGAACCCTGGTTTCTGTAGGAGCAGCATGTGTTCTGAAGCCATCTCTCTAGGCCTAATTGAACTCTTTAGGGCCCTTAAGGTCCTACCCATGACTACAGACAGCTTTCATCGGCTTCTCGATCCTGCTCCTTTCTTGGGACTACTTCTGGCTCCTCTCTTCGGGTCAGGCTTCCTCGACACTTTGCTTGAGTCATTTATCTCACTTTTAATTACACGTGTGGGGTGGCCTGGACGCCACTATGTGGTTAGAGTAATTTTGTTTTGAGGTGCCACTCCGTCTCACCTCTGGACCAACCTGATCATGTGACCCAGGCTAGGCCAGCTGGTACAGTCCATCCCTCTGGGCGTCAGTGACTGGTTCAGGAATGGGCAGGTGATCTATATGGTCACTTAAGGTGAGGTCACGTGACTGCTGTTGTGGCGTCAGTGACTGGTTCAGGAATGGGCAGGTGATCTATATGGTCACTTAAGGTGAGGTCACGTGACTGCTGTTGTGGCTTCAGTGACTGGTTCAGGAATGGGCAGGTGATCTATATGGTCACTTAAGGTGAGGTCACGTGACTGCTGTTGTGGC
>PVIU01004540.1:0-43309 GCA_004026605.1 Ondatra zibethicus | reverse complement strand
GACCACAAGCAGCCCAAGAGGCATGGAACCAGGAGATGGCTCTTAGTGACATAATTTCAGCTCTGAAGCTGTACCTGAAGCAATATCTATGTGTCTTAGTCACTGTTGTTTGCTGTGAAGAGACACCATGATCAAGGCGACACTTCTAAAAGAAAGTAGGTAAGTGGGGGCTTGCTTCCAGTTGCAGAGGGTTAGTCCGCCACCATCACAGCAGGGAGCACAGCCCTACCATGGCACTGGAGCTGTAGATGAGAGTGATATTCCGATCTGCAGGATGAGAGAGCAGCTGGGCCTGGTGTGGGCTTTTGAAACCTCAAAGCCCACCCCCCCCAGTGACGCACTTCCTCCAACAAGACCACACCTCCTAATCCTTCTAATCGTATCAGAGTTCCAATCCTGGTGACTAAGCATTCAGACACATGTGCTTCCGGGGCCATTCCTACTCAGCCACCACACCATCCGTGGACATTCTGGCTAGAGGACCCAGCCAGTTGTTAAATAGAGAACTGTTTGGGGCTGCGATTGAATAATCTCAGCATAGCTTGGCCTGTGTTGTGCCAGGGCTGTGTCTGCGCCGAGGACCTGGTTCAGTGCCTGGTATAGGAAAGCTCAACGACTGAGCGAAGAAATGGAGATGTCTCAGAGAGGCAACCCTTCCTTTTAGACCTGGAAACGAGACGGCGGGTGGAGGCTGTTTCTAGGGGATAATCAAGCAGCAGAGTCCCGTGGGAACTAAGTTTCTTTAGCGCAAGGAACTTCAGCTACAGGAAAGAGTTGTCACAAAAGGGCTCTTTAGGGCTCATGAAATTCTTGAGGATCTAAAGTTCTCTAAGCGGAATTCCTTTGCCTTGGGGTTCTGAACTCTTAATCTCACTCCCGTTTCCTTATAAGAGAATAACTATGAAAACACACACACAGAGCTACCAAAGTTACCTTCAAAGGGTTTGGATGGTGTGAGAGCCAAAGTTACATTTTTAAGGTTTAATTACTGTACCTTAGAGATCCATGAAACAAAAATGCCTCTGATCTGTATGCCCCTTGCCTAAGGACAGATGGTTCCTCAACTGCTGGAGGCTGTTGTTTATGGGAGATAACAAGTCAAGTGTTTTTCATTCCCCTAAACAAGTGTTTGACTCATCTGTACTGGCTGTGCTTGATCCCAGCTGGGTGGGGGTCACAGGCTGTTACTGTCAGGATGTCTGCTTGCCCTGATTGGCCCTGATGGGAAACACATGAATTATAGGTTTTCCTTCTTAAACCGCAGCAAACTGTGATTCTGGGCCTTTTCTCTGGAACCTGGGTATGAATCTGGCCAGAGCCCATCCACCTGACCAGTATTTAATTAAAGCTTGCTTTGAATTTGGCTTTAAACTGTGGTAGTGGTCTTATTCTGGATGGGTGGGATTAACAACAGGAAGGGGCCCAATGGAGAGGAGACACAGGATTGGAGGCTTCTGAGCCCCGCCAACATAGTACCTTTTCAAAATGAAGTAAGGGTCTGGGAAGACGGCTCAGCAGGGAAGGGTACTTGTTGCCAAACCTGATGGCTGAGTTTGATCCCCAAGCTCACATTGTGGAAGGGAAGAAGGGAGGAAGGCAAGCTGTGCCCTGAGCTCTGCATGTATGTTGTGGTACATGTCTGCATGCATGCACATTCAGAGACAGACTCACTAAATACCTATATTAGAAAAAGTAAGAAAAGGAAAGGAAGGCTGCAGGAGTGTAAACCCGCCAAGAACCATTATCAGCGCTTCACAGCTGGGGAGGGCATGTGCTGGCTGTTTCCCTTTGGGGCAGGTGGCTGGGGGCATGTCTCTGAAAGGCTGGCAGGGCTGCCTGTGTTGATTGAGAGGTGGACAGAGGGCTGCAGAGGCTAGGGGATTATCTGGAAGGATCTGCCTTGGGTGGAACAGAATTAGGCAGGCTTAAAACCAGGCTACAGCAGCAAAGAAACACTGGCCCAGAGACCCGCCAGTTCCTAGAAGACACTGTTTATCTCACACCATGTCATATACCAACTGTCTAGACGCATGCCCCTTCAGCCTTCTGAGCCTGTGGATGTTGTGGGAGATTGTTCGTTCGCTCCTGGCCACTCTGACTAGAAATAATCACTCAGAAGCTGTATTTAAATCACTGCTTGGCCAATCATGTAGGCATATTGCTGCTAGCTCTTGTATCTTTGGTTAACCCATTTCTATTACTCTGTGTATTGCCACATGGCTGTGACTTACTGGCAAGGTTCCAGCGTACGGCCTTGTTGGGGGAGACTGCTTGTTCGTTCCCAGCTGCCCAGACCTGAAATAATCACTCAGAAAACTCTATTATTTACAATACTGTTTGGCTAATAGTTTAAGCATATTTCAAGCTAGCTCTTATATACTAAACTAACCCATCTCTTTTAATCTGTGCATCACCACAAGTTTGTGGCCTACCAGCAAAGTTTTGACAGGTTCTAGCAGAGGCATCTGTCTCTGGCAGTGGCTACATGGCTTCTCACTGACTCTGCCTTCTTTTCCCTCTATATATCTTTTCCAGCCTGGCTATAGTCTGTTAAGCCATTGGCTGAAAGCAGCTTCTTTATTCATTAACCAATAAAAGCAACACATAGCTAGAAGGACCTCCCACATCGTGTGGATTTTTATTCTCTTTTCTTTTCCAAGACAAGATTTCTCTGTGTAGCTTTGGCTGTCCTGGAACTCACTCTGTAGACCAGGCTGGCCTCGAACTCACAGACATCCACCTGTCTCTGCCTCTCAAGTACTGGGATTAAAGGCATGTACCACCACTGCCCGGCATAGTCTGTGGATTCTTGGGTGAAATGGAGACTAATGTGACTTCCAGGTCTGGTGTTCTTTTCCAAGCCATCTTCTCTCCATTGTTTCTCTGGGAAGCCCTGGCCCCACTGAGAGAAGGTATGAAACGTCCCAGCCATATAGTGTGCACCTTAAGACACCTATGGAGAGGCGGTGAGTTAGCCTGGTGCCCAGCTGATGCCTTCCTGCCTTCTCTTCACACAGTGCTTCCTCCTTCTTGGCGCTCTCACAGCTGGAGGCTTTGGCAGGACTGAGGGCCGGTGTGCGTCCGGGGAGAGGCTGCTGGCCTTCACCTTAGAGATTTTTCTAGGCCCCCACCTAAGCGGCAGTTGCTAGGGTTTCATGGGCAGCAAAACGGAACTAACAGCATGCGAGGATGCAGAAACCCAGACTTGGTCTGGGGTGACTGATAGTGGGGCAGGTGGATGGTCTGTGGGGCTGGAGGACACATGTGGGCCTGGGTCCAGGGTATTTCCTAGGTCTGGAAAACAAGACGCCAGTCAGAACAGTCAGCAAGGGCCTTGAGTTTAGAGTCTGATATTGTGGCAATATGCACTGGCATAGGGCTTGAGGACAGGACTGAAAGGGACTTAGCTCCTGGCATCCAATCCTTCTGGTGGGGCAAGAACACTAACTGTGGCTCATGGGCAGGAGGGAGAGGACTCCGAAGCTCTGCAGGACCTCTATCATGTCTGTGCCAACTTCTGTAAAATCTAGGGTAGACACCAGGTAAACAGTGCTCATCTTTTGGGACAGAGGGAGAATTTCTGCTTTTCTACACATTGCATTTTTTATGCACAAAAATGTGAGTATCAGATAATCATTTTCTTGTTTTCTGCAGTAATAAAATCTTAAAAATAAAACCTAATCATTATACCCTTGGAATGTTTGTGCTGAACATTCATGTTCAAAGGTCATGAAGATACGGTTTCCTGGCCTCAAGCGCCCGTCAGCACAAGCCTACAATCCTCTGCCATCATCTTGGTCTCCAATCGCTTCTTGCAGTTGAAGAACCACTTTCTTGCTCCCTCTGTCTTTGATCCCCAGAAGTGCTGCAGGAACAGATTTGAAAGGCAAATCAGCTGTCTCCAAATTCTTCTCAAGGTAGCTGGCTTCAGATGCATCTGGCCAGAAAGTGCCAGCAAAGTGGCCCCTAACAAGGTTCAACTAAGTGATGCTTATTCTTTTTGCCCTAAAAAACAAAGTTGTATGGATTAGAACGGGTTTTTTTTTTTTTTTTTTTTTTTTACCTGGAGGAAAAATAATAGCCATTGTTAACAACAGCAGGCGGGATTTGATGAGAAAATAAAATGGATGTTTAGAACTCTGGGCGTTTTTTTCCCAAGAGACCAAAGCCAAGAAGGGAATTGTGGTATTTGGTGCAGGTCTGCCCCCTATGGACCAGATTCCCAATTTGCGGGGCTAACTGAAGGGCTCTGACTGCTATGACCTCGATGCCACCCTCGTCCTTTCTTTTTTACTGCCACCTGATGCCACTCCCCATGTAAGGCAGCCTCGGGACTTTCTCCTTTGCTGGCTCCCTTGGCTTGGTACGTGACCTGGGGACTCAACTATGTACCCGCTGCAGTGAGAATTTTGGACCAGGAAAGGGGAGTTTTAAGAGCCGCGCTTTCCTTTCCTGTCTGGGAGCAGTGTGTTTCTAGCCCATGCTGACATGTAGCAAGGCGGTTTCCATTTTGGTCACATTAGATCAAAGGTGTCCAGAGTTGTCTCCCCAGGTTGTGAAATAGCGTGATGCCTATGGATTCTGATGTCCGGTTATAACTGACTCAAAGACACTGGCCCTAAAAGACCAATTATGATAACTTCTTTGGAAACAGCCTGTCTTACTAGCTCTACTCCTGCCTGATCACCAGTGGCCCTGGCACAGGAAGGCGAGTATTTAAACACATTCATTTGTGCTTTGAGGGCTCCTTTCTAATGGGTCATGTTGGGTCTCCTGCTATCAGATACCAAAAATGTGTAACACAAGGGCCTGCTTATTGGGGTTTCTGTCCTGCCCAGTTCCCATGGCTGGTAAACCCCAAAGAAATTACACAGAAGTCTATATTAATGATAAACTGATTGGGCCATTAGCTCAGGCTTCTTAACTCTTATAACTTATATTAACCCATTATTCTTATCTATGTTAGCCACATGGCTTGGTACCTTCCTCGGCAGGGCAGGTCTTATCTTCCTTCTCCTGTGTCTGGGCAGGACTGGGGAGGAATGGGCTTCTTTCTTCCCAGAATACTCCTGTTCTCATTGCCCCACCTCTACTTCCTGTCTGGTTGTCCTGTCTATACTTCCTGCCTGGCTACTGGCCAATCAGCATTTATTTAAAACATAATTGACAGAATACAGAATTGTCCCGCACCAAAAATGTTTGTGTCAAAGGAGAATAATGGCAGAAAGTTGTCTTAAATGTCTGCATATTTACTGCCACCACTGCCCGGCACTATTTTCTTAATTAGTAATTGATGGGGGAAGGGCCAGCCCATTGTGGGTGGTGCCATCCCTGGGCTGGTGGTCCTGGGTTCTATAAGAAAGCAGGCTGAGCAAGCCACGAGGAGCAAGCCAGTAAGCAGCACCCTCCATGGCCTCTGCATCAGCTCCTGTGTCCAGGTTCCTGCCCTCCCTCACTGCTTCTGATGATGAACTGTCATTGGAAACTGTGACTGAAATACACCTTTTCCTCCCATGGTTGCTCTTGGTCATGGAGTTTCTTCACAGCAAACCCTAACTAAAATACCCAGTCTTACACTAGAATAAATGAGCGTTTTGAAATAGCAGTGATGCTGGGCCTCACTGCAGACAGATGAATCAGGCTTTCTGGACTTGAGGCCTGGGTACGGCACTTCGGAATGTTTTCCTGTTGACCCAGTATAAAGCCATCGTACTGCTGGGGTGGTCTAGCTAATTACCACCTTCTGGGGATGTAACATAGAATCCCCAGTGGGGCTGGGAACTGTTACCGTGAAGCATCATACCTTGAGGCCATGGATTCCAAGCAAGTCTTCCACAAATGATCACTTTGGCAAAATAATTCTTAGGGACTGAACGTGGACAGAAGGTTGTGTGAAGTACACAAAGAAATAAAACCTCCATGGAACCTGTGTTCCCTAAGTCACCAGTCGAGATAGAGTAGTATCAAATACATACTAATTAAAAGAATTATAGATCAGTGTGTGTGTGTGTGTGTGTGTGTGTGTGTGTGTGTGTATCTTGCTCTAAAATGTCCAAAGTTCCAAGACCTATAAATTCTAGTATGACTGGAAACTGAGGCAGCGCTAGGATTCCCTTCGGTGTGAACTTTTTCTTTATTTTCCCATATGTACCTCTTATCTTTCAGACTGGAATTTGGGATCCTGTTGCCGTCTCTTCTGTTTTATCTTCTGGTGACATCCTATGCTGATTCTTCTCTCCTTCCCTTCCCTGTTACTCCTCATGTATTCTTCTCTTTGGTGAACATTTATTTGCAAAATTAAATGTCTACGTGGCCTTGCAATGACTTTGTATTTCCGCCATTGCAGGAGGGCGAGAGGATGAGTGGGCTGGCCGCTCAGGCCCCAGGCAGGGGGCGACCCTCAGGGACGGTATGCCGAGGACAGAAGGGAAGCCAAGCTCTTTGCTGCACAGCACTACGGATTGGTGTGTAATTGACCAATACTCTAATGTGCCTTCTTGTATTACAAAGACTAAAGTCATGAATGATATATGTTCCCATTATTTTTCTGCTTCAAAAGGTCATTTTACCTCTGTAAAAACCTGAGTACATGGAATGTGCTGGGATTTACCGGGCGTTGGTGGCAAATGACTTTAATCCCAGTGTGCTGCAGGCAGAGGCAGGAGGATCTTGGAATTCAAGGCCAACCTGGTCTACAAAGTGAGCTCCAGGACAGCCAGGGCACACAGAGAAACCTTGTCTCGAAAACAAAAACAAAAACCAAAACCAAACAAGCAAAAGCAAAACAAAACCAAAAAAGAGGAATGTGCTGGGCCTATTTCCAAGAAGTTTTGGATGCTGTGAAGAACACAGAATCCCATAGCAGACTGACTATGGTTGGCAGTTGTGAGACTTCCCAGACTGACGGGTAAGTGACTGCAGTTTCCAAAGCACGATCTCACCTAGAAAGTTCATTTGAGTGATCTCAAATATTCCTGAACACTACAAGTGTCAGCAATTTCTCCAGAACTTCAGTTATCTCTGTGAGCTACATATAGTAAGACTCTGACTAGGGAACTAGTGGCCATGCCCAGCGGGATCCCAGAATTTCCTACCAGGCAATACACAGCCACCACACTCTCCTAGGAACCAGAAGAGTGCAACAAAAACCAAGAGATAAAAACTTCACCAAACAAAGACAAGACCAGCTATGAGCATCTAGAATTTCAACCTTCCCAAACCCAGATGCCTAGACACCAGTGCAAAAACACAGTCAATAGCATCTGGAACAATATGTCTCCCTAGAGTCCGGCAAACCTACCACAGCAGGCTCCGAGTAGTGAAACCTCATTTAAAAACAAGGAAAATAGTTTAAAGTAGCCTTTATGAATATGATGAGGTCCTTAAACAAGAAATTAACAAATGCCTTAAGAAGTCCATGAGAACACAAACAGTGGAAGAAACAAACAGTTCAAGCAAGACCTGAAAGTAGAAATAGAATCAATAAAGGAAATCCAAAATGAAGGAAATCTGGAAATAAAAAAGTTAGGAACTTGAACAGGAAGTTCAAGGCAAGCCTGACCAACAGACTACAAGAGATGCAGGAGAAATCTCAGGCACTGAAGAGATGACAGATGGAAAGGACACTGTGATCAAAGAAAATGCTAAATCTAAACACCTCTTGGCACAAAAAACCCAGGAAATCTGGGGCATAATGAAAAGACCAAATCTAAGAAGAACAGGAATAGAGGAAGGAGAAGAAAACCCAGTGTCAAAGGCACAGACAATATTTTCAACAAAATCATAGAAGAAAATTTCCCTAACCTAAAGGAGCTACTTATCAGAGTACAAGCAGCTTACAGAACACCAAATAAGACTGGACCAGAAAAGAAAGTCCCTTTGGCTATAACAGTCAAAGCACTACGTGTATAAACAAAGAATATTAAAAGTTACAAGGAAAGGCTGGGCAGTGGTGGCGCACACCTTTAATCCCAGCATTTGGCAGGCAGGGCAGGCGAATCTCTGTCTCCTTGAGTTCAAGGCCAGCCTGGTCTACAGAGTGGGTTCCAGGTCAGGCTCCAAGCTACACAGAGAAACCCTGTCTCAGAAAACCAAAACCAAAACAACCAAACTAACCAAATCAAAACAAAACAAAAAACAAACAAGTTGCAAGGGAAAAAAAACCAAGTAACAGATAGAGGCCGAACCTATGAGAATTACACCTGGATTCTCAGTTTCAATGGAGGCTTTAAGAGCTGGGGCCTGGACAGATGTGCTACAGACTCTAAGAGACCACAGATGCCACCTCAGGCTCCTATACCCAGCAAAACTTTCAGTTACCATAGATGGAGAAAATAAGACATTCCATAAAAGAAACAAATTTAAGCAATATCAATCTACAAATCCAGCCCTGTAGAAGGAGCTAGAAATAAAACTTCAAACCACAAAGATTGACACACCAAAGAAAACACAAGGAATAAATAATCACAGACCAGTAAAATCAGAACACACACACACACACACACACACACACACACACACACACACACACACACACACACACACACACCCCACTACCACCACCACCACCACCACCACAGGAATCAACAAACACTGCTCATTTATATCTCTCAACATCAGTGGACTTAATTTCCCAATAAAAAGACTGACTAATAGAATGGATCTGGAAACAGGATCCATTCTGCTGCTGCATCCAAGAAGCACAGCTTAACATCAAGGATAGACGTCAACTCAGGGTAAAAGGATGCAATAAGATATTCCAAGCAAATGCACCTAAGAAGCAAGCTGGAGTAGTCATTCTAATATCTAACAGAATGACTTCAAACCAGAACTAACCAGAATAGATGGGGAAGAACACTACCTACTCATCAAAGGAAAAATTCACCATGAAGACACAGAGCAATTCTTAACATCCATGCACCAAACACAAGGGCACCCAAGTTCATAAAAGAAACACTGCCACAGCTTGTCACATATTGTCCCCCACACAGTGGTAGTGTCACCAATGGATAGGTCATCCAGACAAAAACTAAAGAGGGAAATATTGGAGTTAACTGATTTGATAAACCAAATGGACCTAACAGATATTTCCCGAATATTTCACCCAAACACAAAAGAATACACTTCTTCTCATATCTCATGGAACTTCTCCAAAACTGACCACAGACTCAGACACAAAGCAAGTCTCAACCAATGTCAGAACACTGAAGTAACGTCCGCCATCCTATCTGACCACCACAGATTAAAGCCGAATTTCAACAACAGAACTCCTACAAACTCAAAGAAACTAACAACTCAGTACTGAGTTAAAAACGGGTTGAGAGAGAAATTAGGGAAGAAATGAAAGACTTTCTGGAATTGAATGGAAGTGACTGCATGACATACCCAAGCCTATAGGTCACAGTGAAGGCGGTTTGAAGCAGCAAGCTCGCAGAACTAGCGCTAAGGGCCTACATAAACAATTAGAGAGATCTCATCTAGCAATTTAACAGCACACCCAAAATCTCTAAAACAAAAGGAAATCACACTCAAAAGGAGTAGACGGCAAGCAGGCAAAACACTCATATACATAAAATAAAGAAGTCTAAGGAAAAAAATACACAAAAATGTGCTTTTGAGGACTGTGATTAACAAAGTTAGTAAATAATTTTTACTGCCTCCATCAAGAATGTTAAGTGAAATTGGCTCTAAAATTAAAAATAATCCCACATTTATTTAGAAAGAGACGTGTGTGTGTGTGTGCGTGTGTGTGTGTGTGTGTAGGTGGGGTTTTTCTGTGTCCTGGCAGTCATTCCCAAATAACCAAAAGAGACTGAATAGTGATTATAAATGCTCGGCTGATAGCTTGGGCTTGTCCCCAGCCAGTTCTTACAACAGATTAACCCATTTCTCTTCATCTGTGTGCTGCCCTGAGGCTCGTTTACCGCATCTGTGAACTTCCCATGTTGCTTCTTGTGTGTCTGGCTTGAGACTCCTCAGACTCTGCCCTTCTTCCCAGCATTCTCTCTGCCCAGACAATCCTGCCTAGCTATCGGTCAATCAACTTTTCGTCATTTGTGTCATCAGTGTAAAATGTTCACACAGTGCTAAAGTACATCAATGTTTGAGTGCTATGAAAATAGATCTGGCCTGTTGACACACTGGGAAGCTCCTGCAGTGGATTTCACTTTGAGAACTGATTGTGTCTAAGAAACACTGTGGGAAATGAGTTGCAGTGACAGAATAAGACGAGGCAGTCCAGCAGAATGTGATGTGTTTGAGAAATGGCAGACAAGAAGGGGGAGGGTCAGGGCAGAGGCAACTCAAAATATAATGGAACCGGGAATACTTTCATGGTGGCTTCTGTAGGTTAAGGCTCCCTCAGCAAGCTATGAGAGCATTTTTTCTACAAGGTTGAGTTGGTGTGTATGTTGATATACTGAGTCAGGGACTATAGTCCTGGCTGTCCTGTAACTCACTATGTCGACAAGATGGCCTTGAACTCACAAAGATCCTTCTTCTGCCTCTGCTTCCCAAGTGCTGGGACTAAAGGTGTGTACCATGCTCAGCTGTGGTGTATGCCTTTTATCAGAGTATCCCAACAGGTGATCTCTGTAGGTTAAAAGGCAGCCGGAGTCACATGGTAAGGCCCTGTCTCAAAACGAACAAAAAGCCAAAGCTACAATTTAAATAAAGTTAAGGTGGCCATGTTTATATTCATTAATGATGAAATCAAAAGCATCAGTGCTGGTTTTTCTTATAGGGAGCAAACACACATGGTCCAAGATCTGCTGGAATGAACAGCTATACCCTGATTTCAACAGATGGAATTTATCTCAGAAGGAAACAGAATGCTGTAACCAAACACTGTGATCGTCACTTTTCATGTTCCATGACTTAGGCCTAGCAGCAAGCTCACAGGAGAGACTCCACTGTCCACACAGACTGTCCACGCGATGCCCACACTCAGGCTGCTCTGTGGGAACCCGATCTCAGTCCTGGTTCTAGAGCACCTCACTTGTTACTTGTTACACAACCCTGGTTCTAGAGTACCTCACTTGTTATACAACCCTGGCTCTAGAGCACCTCACTTGTTACACAACCCTGGTTCTAGAGCACTTCACTTGTTACACAACCCTGGTTCTAGAGCACTTTACTTGTTACACAACCCTGGTTCTAGAGCACTTCACTTGTTACAGAGCACGTCAGGGAAGGGAAACTTAACTGTCCTGCACATCTGCGGCATATACCCTATGCAGTCTTTTTAACACCTTTTCAGTCTAATCACAGCATTTAAAAAGCATTACGTTTGTTTGTGCATGCATATATGTGTATGGGTGCATGCCTGCCACCATATGTGTGTGAGTAGGTAAGACGACAGCTGGGAGCAGCTGGTTCTCCTACAGTGAGGTCCTGAGGACTGAGCGTAGGCTGTTAGGATGGCAGCAAGCACCTTTGCCTGCTGGCCCATCTCACTACCCTACTTTCCTTTGAGACAAGGGATCACATAGCCCAGAATACAGCTGATCCTTGTCTACTTCCCCAGTCCTGGGACTATGGTATGTCACAGTCATTTTATGCAGTGATGGGACTCAGACCCAGGGTTCCGAACATGCTAGACAAGCACTCTACTGAGCAACACTCCAGCCATCATTGTGGCATTCCCATACATGTACATTTGCTTGGTTCTTATTCCCTGCCCATCCTCCCCTATTCATCCTCTCCCCAAATAGCCCCCCTTTCTGCTTTCATGTCATGTGTATTCCTTTATTCTGTCTCGGTCCCCTCCCCTCCTTCAGACCAATGCAGTCTTTTAAATGTGGCACAAACCCGAAGACTGATGCTGTGAGGTCTCTACGAGACATTGAAGATGTGTGAGGTGACAGACACAGCACAGTACTGGGAAGCAGCATCTGGATGAGAGATGTTAAAACACAACTAGGCAAAGCCAGTATTTAAACTCTGCTGCTAAGCCTCCTCACGCTACACTGGACACAAGGCTTTATGCTACATTTAAAGGTCAGGAGGGATGGCTCAGTGGTTAAGAGCACACAGCCTCTGCAAAGGACCTACTACATTCAGCGTGCCTCGCAGCCACAACTCCAGCTCCCACTGGTCAGATGTCTTCTGCAGGAGTCCACAGGTACCTGCACACAGTGCTCACTCACACAGACACATAAATAAGAATAATAAAAATAAATCTTAAAAGTTGGTATCACTTAAGAGAACTAAATGAGTATAAAGCTGCTTTTAACGTTCTGTTAGATCTTGGGCAGTTTTCTTTAGTTCCTCAGTAACTGCATTTCTTTTACTTTTATCCTCTGTGGATGGCTGTTCTGCCTACATGTGTGTATGGACCATTCGCATACGTATGCCCATGAGGCCAGAGGAGGGCATCAGACCCTCTGGGACTGGAGTTACAGATGGCTTTAAGGCTCCATGTGGGTGCTGGGAATTGAGCCCAGGTCCTCTGGAAGAGAGAAGCCAGTGTTCTTAATGATGAATCATCTTTTTAGCCCCAAGTAACAGCGCTTATTTCACACACATCTGTTTGGTCCGGGCCAAGCCTCCACACATTGAGAATGAAGAAAGGAGCTGGGCAGATGCCATCCCAAACTTTGTATACTTTTGAAACTCTCATTTAGAAAACAAGGTCTTGTATAGTTTCTCACATCATGTCATCCATTTTTTAAATAAGACTAAAATAATATTTAGTCTCATGTCTCTAGCTCTGGCCTATGAGGACAATACTAACCTTACTGACATCGGCTGTGTCACCAAGTCAGCATGCTGTGTCTCCTCAGCCTGTCCTGCCCCGAGAACACTGTGATCTCCTGCACACGTCTCCCTCCCCATGAACGCTGTGATCTCCTGCACACGTCTCCCTCCCCATGAATGCCATGATCTTCCCGCACGTCTCCCTCCCTCTCACTTGCAGCCTTTTGCTTGCCCCCACATAAAGGAGATCTCTGTTCAAACTGGATCATTGGAAACTTGATTTTAAACTGATATCAAAATTATTTCCTATTGTCCAGATAAATACTTTCCTATAAAATAAAAGTAATAAATGCAGAGAGCTCTATTATGCATTTACTTCTAGGCAGGATTGGCATCTGAGAATATAATACAGCTCAAAAAAAATTGCCTGGCTTAACAATGGGTGCTTGCTAAGGGCAGGGAATTGTAAGTATTGAACACAGATAAACATCTTGAAAACTTGATAGGCTTTTCATTTTAAGATTACAGCTGAAATATGCATGTAGCTTTAAGCTCGCAGGACAAACGTGCCAAGATCTTATAAAGAAAGCTGGAGTGAGAAGATGACACCCACGTGCCCTCTGACACTGCAGAATGTCACTAGGACAGTCCAGGGTGGGTGTCGTGTTCAATTCTCTAGATATTTATAATGAAATACAAGGAAAAATGAAAAGTCTGTCCTTTTAGAGGCAATATAGACTAAAGATACCACCCTCTCTTTTCACTATGTAGATCAGGCTAGCCTTGAACTCAGAGATCCACCTGCC
The DNA here is from genome assembly GCA_004026605.1 of Ondatra zibethicus. Classification (NCBI taxonomy): domain Eukaryota; kingdom Metazoa; phylum Chordata; class Mammalia; order Rodentia; family Cricetidae; genus Ondatra; species Ondatra zibethicus. Next base: position 29,807 of record PVIU01004540.1, on the reverse strand, counting down.
TCTACCTTCTGAGTGCTGGGATAAAGCCTTGAGCCATGCCCAGCTCTAAAAAATATTTTCAAGTCCTTGGTTCAGTAAATGTACACACTGAAATAAAAAGAAATCCCCACCATTGCAGCTAACCAGCTTAACTGCTAGGCTTTTGCTTTCTCTCACTTTTTGTTTTTTGTTTTTATTTTGGCACAGGGGTCGGGGGGGAGGTGGGTGCTGCAGTGTCTTACTTTGTAGCACAGGCTGGCCGTGAACTCACAACTCTCTTGCCTCAGTCTCTCAGGTGTTGGGTTTACAAGTGCGCACTATTGTGCTCAGCCTTCACGAGTTTGAGTACATACGTGCATGCTGCTGCTCTTTTTTTTTTTTTGGAAATACATGCTGTCAATCAAAATTTTCCATGTTTATTACATAATTACACAGAGATATAATTTTGAGGAATAAAAATATTTATTTAAAGATAAAACCTGTAAATATATCTTGATACAAAAATGTGGGCATCAGCCACTCTGAGATTTCTTTTGTTGCAACTAGAGTTATTTACAAGTGTGTAAGTGTGTCACGGTCAGGAAAAGCTTGCTTTTCTTTCTTTCTCTCGTTTTGTATTGCTGGGAACGAGCTTAGGCCCTTGCGCATGCTTTGCCAGTGCTCTACCGAGCCAGACCCCAGCCTGGAAACAGGCTTTTAGCATAGAGGGTGCTAGGGGCTGGAACAGAGCTAATGTAAAACAAGGCGGCTCAGACCTGTGCTACAGCTTACATCCCTTCAGCGTGCCCTGTGTCACACACACCAAATAACACAGACACACGGGAAGCAGGCACAGAGTAGGATCCTTCAGCGTGCCCTGTGTCACACACTTACACCAAATAACACAGACACACGGGAAGCAGGCACACAGAGTAGAATTTTGGCAGACTGGAAAGGCCCTGAAATGTCTTTGGGGCTGGGAAGCAAAATGGAGACACTGCATTTCTTGAACAGTGCGGCCAGGCAGGAGCCCAACAGCTTAGCTAGGCTTCAATAATGATGTACCAACCCGAGAGTACTACGAAGTCCACAGGTTGCCTTAAAAGGTGCTGCTTATTTGATAGAATTATGGAGTATAATTGAAAAATCCAACAACAGTCCTACTTATTTGAAGGACTTTAGTCATTTATATACACCGAAAATCTTTTATATTTAAATAGATATTTACTAATATAAAACTAACTTGATATTTCAATGAGTACAGGAGGGGAAATGCTAAAGTGGAGACATTACTATTACTGTCACTACTGTGCATAATACTGAGCCGAGAGACACGATGAGGCACATACACAGCGGGGTTCACAACGCACTGTGCGCTCAACAACCCTCCATGCATCAGTGGTCATCTGCGTCTTTCTCAGGTTGAACTCATGGTCTCTGGTAAACACGGATCAGAGCAGGAACCATGGGCACTTGCGACAGTGACCTCTCTGCCCAGGCCAGCGGGGTGCTTGTCAGCAAAGACACACGAGAGAGCATGCGCAGCCACTGCTACAGTTGCTATGGGAAGGCTGTAAATTTGCACAAACTGCCACAGTTTAAACCTCTAACAGGAGATAGGCTAGTAAATTCAGATATTTTTAACCTAGTAAGTGAAACGCCTGTGCCAAAAGGAGTACTGTCACGGTGTCATGGTGTCCTGGGACGTTATCTTCCCGGCAAGCAGAGCGTGCTCTCGGAGATGCTGCTGTCAGAAGGTGGACGGTCTGCATTCTCAGTGTTTACCACAGACCCAGCGGAGCCGATGCTCTGTCTGCAGGTCTGTCAGCTCTTCAACAGTTCTCCAGCTACACTGGCAGGCATATGCCCGGGCTCCTTTCTTCTGGACCAACTTTGCTTTCAGTTTGTGGAATTCCGGCATGTTGTTTCTGTGGCAAAACAGGCAGGTTTGAGCACAGTGTCTGTGTTCGGTGTTTCACGACCCAGAAGAAAAAGTCATGCTAGGTGGTCTGTTATGACTGTGTTCCTTGGGCCGCAGTACTGCTAATGTGAGTGTTCTGAAGGATTACCGATGTCACTAGACAGAGATGACACGGATGGGAACAGAATGGACGTGTGGAGGCTCACTCCTACCTCAACCCCTCACCTGTGCCATAAAGACAGTGGCAAGTGGCAGGAAGCAGTTTTCTGTGCTGAGCTCATTTCTTTCACTTGTTTAAATCACCTGCTTATTTATTATATCAGCAACAAAGTACCTATCCTGAAAGTGTGAATAATGCAAAAAGTAACCGAAGACAGTTATTAAAATGATAACCATTGGCTTTGATTGTATTATAAGATGGAAGTTACTGTAAAAGTTTAGTTATTAAAGAAAATCAATTATGATCTTTATGCATTATGTTTATGAACATAAATTATTGGAAAATAAAACTGGACAAGCTAAAAATAAAATATTGGGAAAAAACTCAAGAGAAGTGATGAAATGCAGAGCATACGCTAACGATGAATTATGGCTGAGATCGTTACTGACTGGCATCGCCGCAGAAGGCGGTCTCCACACTGCCCTCTGGTGGTCAATGCATACCACAGTCACTACTGCAGTGTACTAATTCAGACACTTCAGACGGTGAGAACCTAAGAAAACCCTAGAGACTTTCAGGGCCGTGTCTGAGCTTAGTAAAGTGACTCTCCTACCAGTAGTAACCAAGCTAGGGTTATGAAGAACTAGGGCAAGAACAGAATAATCTGATTTTATGAGAATGAAAAATAAGCTCAGTAAAACTAAGTCAACGAAATGAGCTAATACATCTTTATTCAATATTCATGAGATTTTGCTGAACTTAGCACCCGATATCTGACTGATTGCTTAGAGATCTTAAGAATAAGAACCATGGACATCAGGGGACTCAGTATCTCTCACGTACTTTCAAAGAAGCACTTATCTGAAAAGTTTAGAAGATAAATTATGCATTATTTTCCTTTAAGGAGAATGCATGTTTGAACAGAAGAATACAAGGGTTTTATTAAGCTGCAGCATCAGGATGGCCAGTAAATCAGTTTATATTTCCCTTACAAAGTGCTACAGCTTGAGAAAGCTAGCACATGCTTCTTCCTGTGGTGAAATACACAACAAAGCAGCTGTGCAGCATCACTGCAACAGGTATGCCCCTGCACCATGAACACAGGAGCAACTGTGCAGCATCACTACAACAGGCATGCCCCTGCACCATGAACACAGATGCTTGCTGTGCTCTGTGAACACCTGACGACTCTGAAACCTCCTACCCACTAAGCACCTTGCTTTCCCCCAAGGGATCAATGCCCATCTTCCTTGTGTTTCATTTACTCCCCACTCCCTTAATCTCATCAGACCACAGCCTATTCTAAAAACGGGATAGCAGAAGTGGCATCTTCGTTTTCCTGGGGCACTCACCCTATCAAGTGTCTTACTGCCTGCTTCTGACACAGTGGAGGTGGTCCTTGTCTTCCTACACAAACTCCTTTTCCATCAGTATTCAAGACCCCATTGCTCGGTCCTTAATATACATCCTTTCCTTTACCACATAAGCTTCAAAACATCTTAACAGAATAACCTTTTACTCTGCATTGACTTCTTCCAAGCTGCCCTCTTGGGTACCCATAGCCAATCTCATGGCTTCAGCTGAAATTCCTCCCAGAGCTTCAGAGACAGCTTCAGCAGTCTCTGCAATCCAATGTTTAGCCCCTTCCATCTGTGTCAACTAAGGCACTTGTCCCAAGATGCTGTTGGCAGTGTCTCTCTGGTACATCTGCTCCTTTCTGCCGTTCTCATTGCTGTGATCCACAAAATTTAACTCATGTATTACTGTACCATCTCTTTATCAATCCTCATGATTCTCCACGGGCCTGCTTTCCCTACACAGTAGTCCATTATCCCTTAAAAGCTAAGGGATATAAACCCTTATATCCTATAAACCGATCACCAAGGAAACAGGCAGGAAAATGCCACAAGTTCAAGAACATCTTGGTCTGCTAAGGAAGTTCAGGCCAGCTAGAGCTACACTGCAAAACCCTGTCTCAACACACAAAACAAACTGCCGTCTGCACAGGCCTCTCTCCAGATGAAGTGTTCAGCTGTGAGCCACTGTTGAATGAAATTTCATTCACACTCCTTACTACTGCTGACCTCTACACTGTGCCAGCCAGCCCTTGCCATCTCTGCTCTTGTTCAGACTTCTCTGACTCCCAGCATGCCGTGCACGCCACAGTTCACTCACAGAGCCCGGATGCTGCACGCGAAGTGTACCCCCCATCTCTGTCCTCTGGCTCTACTGTCACCCTTACGTGTCACATTCCACACCCACCTCCCTCTTAGAACAGGACGTGGGTGCTCGTCACCTTATGAGCCGACAAAGAGCCAGAGACTGCCTGTTGGTAACAGATGCATCAGTGACTGGTGCCTTGGTTGAGATAACCATATTCTCTAGTTGTTTTATTCTCTTGTTTTCTAAACACATACGCTTAAGTATCTTGAGGGCTCAGGTTGTATTTTTCACTGATTTATGTAACAAGCGCCAATATAGTTTTAATAATTTAATATGATAATTCTAGTAATCACTATTTTAAGTAAATTATATTTTAAAATGAAACTACCAAAAATCTGGAGTAAAGTGACTGGTGTCTATTTTTTTTTGGCAAAGTCTGATCTTGAACTCACTGTCGTCCTGCCTCAGTTTCCAGAGTGTACCCACGTCTGCCATTCTAGAAGAGACACCGCACATTTCCCATGTCTCAAGTCAGTCACTTACAAAGCCATTTTGTGCCTGTGCTCGCTACTGTTTTGATGTCACACACACCTTACTATCTTAAGTCTTACAACAATTCATGTCCATGTTGGTGACGTATGAGAAACAGACACTTGTTAGATTAAGCAGCAGACAGTGAATAGCAAAACCCAACCTAACCCAACTGAACAACCAGCTAACCAATCAACCAACCAACCAACCAACCCAAAGGGGACTGAAATTTAAATTTTCAACTCTGAGAGTAAAAGGGGTTGAAGCTAAGAGTAGGTGGTTTGAATCTGGGATTTTGGGGCTACACTAGACTTTTTTGGGGCCAGGGACCGTGAAACTTCTGAAATGATATGTTCCATGTGCTTTTTTTGTGTTTTATACACACAAGTACACAAGTGAGGTTATTTCCAAACTCAGGTGAGAAAAGCACGCAAGACGCATGATGGACTGCACCTGGAAGGACAGCGAGGATCTTGGGATAGAAAATGGGGATCAGATATGTCAAGAGAAGGGACATGCAAAGTCAGAGGAAACCAATGTGGTACCAAGGACTGTGATGCAGTTAAGGTGGAGGTGGAGCCCACTATGGGAAGACAAGGTTGAAAAGAAGTTAGATCATGGAGAATCCTGAAGATGGCATCTAAGGAATCCTAACAGTACTTGTGAGCAGAACAAGCCTGTGCAGGACAACGGCATTCTCAGAGCTCTGCCCTGGTGTGGAGCATGCAAAGGTTGTGTGGGCACAAAAATCAGTGAGGCAATTCTGTGTCCTTATTCAGAACACACCCTTATTTAGGCTGATAGCAAACAGAGTGAAAGGAGGTTTTTTTTATTTTTTTTAAGATTTATTCATTTATTTTGTATACAGTGTTCTGGCATGTATGCCAGAAGAAGGAACCAAATCTCATTGTAGATGGTTGTGAGGCACCATGTGGTTGCTGGGAATTGAACTTAGGACCTCTGGGAGAGCAACCAGAGTGCTTAACCTCTGAGCCATTTCTCCAGCCCTGAAAGGAGGTGAGAAAGAGGAGAGCTACGGCCCACATGACTGGACAAGTAGACCAACAATACAACAAAATGAGACACGGAAAGCCCTTGATACATTTTTTCAAGGTGTGGTGGTTTGAGAGAAAATGGCCCCCAAAGGGAGTGGCACTGATAGGCGTGGCCGTGCTGGAGGAAGTGCGTCACTGTGGGGCGGGCTCTGAGGTCTCTTTAGCTCAAGCTTCCCTCAGTGTGACCGTCAGTTCACTTCCTGTTCTCTGCAAGATGTAGGACTCTCAGCTATTTCTCCAGCACCATGCCCACCTGCATGCCACCATGCTCCCAGAATGATGATAATGAACTGAACCCCTGAAACTGCAAGTGAGTCCCCTCAACTAAATGTTTTCCTTATAAGAGTTGCTGTGGTCATGGTGTCTCTTGGCAGTAATACAAACGCTAAGACACAGGGTGAAATTCTCAGAAACATACCTGAAGAACAGGTAATCACATGATTTGTCCCACATATAGTCATTGTAGCTCACTATCCGGAAATCACAGGCTATACAACGCAGCTGGTCACATGCTCTGGTCAGAGAGAAAGAAATATGCATTAAAGATGAGTGCTGGGTTTAAATAGGAAAATACAGTGGCATGCTCCAGATAACCGAACAAGCAACAGAAAGGTATGCATTAATGATTGCAATTGTTTGTATTAAAGGACTGTTTATGTGTTTAAGCTTTCTGGCTGGATATGATGGCACATTCCTTTAATCCCAGCACTTGGGAGATATCCTAGTACTGTGAGTTCAAAGCCAGCCCATCTTTATATAGTGACTTCCAAGCCAGCCAGGGTTACACTACACAGCAAGACCCTGTCTCAAAAAAATTAAATAAAAAGCTTCCAGGTTAATTTTCACATCTATCTTATAAAGATTTTACATAATACATAGACAAATGAATATTATATGGACATACAGTGGCAGACTGGCAGATCAAAGAATGTAACCGCTACACTGAGAAACTGTTTTCAAGAAACCGCCAATTCTGGAGCCATCACTGGCTTGTTCCAAGCATCAGGGCTTTCATTTTCTCATGCGCTTGTCTTAGATCCTAGTGAGAGGTGAACTAAGTCGCACTCACTGTAAATAAGTTATTTGTGTGTTAGAAGACGAAAGGGGCTCTGAACAGAGCAGGGCAATTAGGAGTCCCAGGAGGAGATGGGTAGGAATTCTGAACAGGGCAGCCGGACTGGCCTCATTTACAAGGTGTGTTTGAACACTTTGTTTAAGAACTACTATGGGTTATTTGAGGGAGAAAAAGATCATGCTTGTATACCGATGGCAAAGATGCAATGAAGAGCAAGGTTATGATGGACAGCAGGAGCAGACAGAGAGGCCCTAAGGGACTGTTCAAGAAGATGAAGTGACAAGCAAGTCTCCTGGAGGTACCATGTCATAGCATTACGTGCAGACATGCTAACTATAAGAAAAGTGGTAACATATAGCAAGTTTAAGAATTCTGAATTGTTGCTACAGCAACAGAAACACAAACTGCCATTTTTGAAACAGTTAATAAACAAATTCAATGGATACATTTAATAAAAACTAAAAGTTGATGAGTTGTTAAGACACACCCAGGGAAAGGAGAGAAGAGGGAAGAGAGGAAGAGGGAGGGAGGAAAGGAGGGAGAGAGGGGAGAGAGGGGAGAGAGAGAGAGAACGCGCATGCATGAGCAGCGAGCACACAGAGTAGCAGTCAACTGGTTCACTCCTATATACTAAGTACTTACAAGTGACAACAAAGTGAAAACAAGCAAGACAGTTTCCATGTGACCAGTGAGCCAGTGCAGACCCTGCCTCTAAGCACAAAGGAATAGCCAAGAAATTTCCTTGTGACTCAAGTTTTCTTTTTATATTCCAATTTTGCTTTTGTTCTTTTCGATACTGTGTTGTTTCAATATATTTTACTAATATACTTTTTTCAGTAATATTTCTGCAACAAATAAAACAAACCAATTATTAGATTTTTTTACTTTGAAATTAAAATACAGGCTAGGAAGGTGGCACATGCTTGTAACTCCAGTACTTTTAAGATGGAGGCGGAGACCATCATTGGCTAATGGTGAGTTCAAGACCAGCCTGGACTGTGAGACCATCTCAGACTTTAGATATGTAACTTCTAAACTGGAACAACACTGGAAAACTTTTGGTTCAAAGTTTCCTTGAGAATGAATGCTTAATATTTCTAAAAGTATTAATCACAACCAAACATTTACAATGTTTCACAGGAACTCCTTTTAAACTGTTGGTGGTTGCTGAGGTTGTGCAGTTCCTGTGGCATTTCAACCCAGTTGCATTCTAAGACTTGAATGATGGTCCCCACGGCTCCCATAACTGTGTTCTTATGCAGATGTAGTTTATTACATGCTCACAACAGAGTGTTAACTTTAATGCCTTAATACATATGTGTAATTTGGCTGAATTATTGCTATTATGGGAACCATAATTTAGATTTTCATGACATTTTATGTTTAAAACCTCAACCATTATATTAAATATAGTCTTAAATTTAAAATTTAATGGTTTATCAAATCTATTCACACTACTATATTTTCTTACAAACACTGTCCTATGAGAAAACTAACGCCAATGTGCAGCTAAGAAATTATTCTGCTGCTGTGACACACTCTGTGATGCTAACTAGTGCCAGCTGGGGGGATAACCCAGCTTTGCAAGGAGTTAACAAATACATTACCTTACAAGGAGAGAACTTATTCGGCTTGAAAAGAATGCCTCAGCTGGGTGGTGGCAGTGCACACCTTTAATCTTAGCAGTGAGGAGGCAGAGGCAGGTGGATCTCTGTGAGCTGGAGGCCTGGTCTACAAAGTGAGTTCCAGGACAGCCAGGGCTATACAGAGAAACCCTGTCTCAAAAAACCACAAACAAACCCCAAAATACAGACCAAAAAAAAAAATCAAAAACCAAAACCAGCCACCCCCAGTCAAAAAACAAAACAAACAAAAAACAAAAAGGAAAGGATGCCCAGTCTTACCTAGACCACTTGTTCATGACACCACATTCCCACTACATTCCACATCCTTCTCACAGTCTGCATTAGCCCTACACTAGAGCTCAGTGCAGGAATCCAATGAATGAAACAAACAAGCGCAGCACAGCTGACTCCCTTTATTCCCTGAACATGAAAACTGTACTTAGATTTGGGACCTCTGACTATTTCTTTCAGAACTATTTCATTTATTATATGTGTATGTGACTACTCACTTTATGATAAGGTCATGTTCCAACAAACCCCTCCTAAGTGAAAATGGCATGTAGCATACGTAACTATCATACATCACAATACAAAGCAAGCTTACTGGTTGCTAACCTTGTTACTGAGTGGTTCACTGTCCCTGCCCAGCACCCAGAGAGAATCACGCTACATACTGGGAAAAGACAAAAATTATTAAAAATTTAAAAATGGCTAATAAACTGAATGTGCTAGCCACATTGGAGCCATTGTAAGTCAAATATCTGTTAGCATAAAATAATACAAAATTATGATTCCAATAAAGAATAAATTAAGTTTTTCCCTGTAACATATGGAGGGACTATATAGACTAAGGAAGTGTTTCTATGTTTATCCAACTGCTAAGCAGAACTGACCATTTTATGGATGTTTATAGTGGGAATGCCCAAAATAGAGTTCTTACACATAACCCCCCAGACTCTATAGTTCTTAGTTAAATCCATTCAGATCTACACAGAGGGCTAGAAAGGCCTGATACTTGGACAGTTTCAAAGTAATATTGGCTGGCTAGGTATGGTGTCACATGCCTTTAATTAGCACTTGAGGGGTAGGGGCAGGAAGATCAGGAGGTCAAATTCTTCTTGTCTGTAAGGTGAGCTAGAGGACAGCCTGGGCTACAAGACACTTTACATCAAAACACAAGCAGCAGCTTGAGGGCAGCCTGGGCTACAAGACACTTTACATCAAAACACAAGCAGCAGCTTGAGGGCAGCCTGGGCTACAAGACACTTTACATCAAAACACAAGCAGCAGCTTGAGGGCAGCCTGGGCTACAAGACACTTTACATCAAAACACAAGCAGCAGCTCTAACAGTGGAGGACAGCCTGGGCTACAAGACACTTTACATCAAAACACAAGCAGCAGCTCTAACAGTGGAGGACAGCCTGGGCTACAAGACACTTTACATCAAAACACAAGCAGCAGCTCTAACAGTGGAGGCGGCTGAGAGCCTTCTTTTCACATGATGGAACCTGACACAAGAATCACGTTGACAGTCCCAGCCCTTGCTTTGTAACAAGGCATCCCCTGACGCTGGGCACATCACCTGGGAGCCTTTCTGTCCAGGGCTGGGTGGAGAGACAGGATTTTGCTATGTAGGTATGGCCAGCCTGGTCTTACTTTGTAGTCCAGGCTGCTCTCAAACTTGTGGCAAGCCTGCCTCACACTCTGAAGTGCTGAGGTTATGGGCATGAGCTAGTAGACCAGGCTATTTGGAAGGCATTCTTGTCATTCACGTAGTTGTTTCAGTGTGAATGTGTGGATGTCAGAGGACAAGCTCTAGGAATTGGTTCCCTCCATCTACCATGTGGGTTCTGGGATCCAGCTTAGGTCACGAAGCTTGGCTGCAACACATTTCTGTCCACTGAGCCCTCTGCTGCCTCTGGAAGCTCTTACTTACTGTCTTCTCTACCACGGACATTCATTCTTCAAACTCTTTCAACTCCATACTCTAAATCTGAAATTTGACTTCCTTTCCTGATAGTCAGTCATGCCCAGGTCACATCTACCTTTCTCTTTTTCCTAGACTGCGGAGAATACAGCCCAATGACTCCTCTTCTGGACCCCCCCTTCTGCTTTATTCCCCAAATTCCAAGTCATCTGGCAGCCTGTGACTTTTTTCCTGTGGTGCTGTGAAAGGTCCCACGAAATCTTCAAAGAGTGTGTTTGATTTTTAAAGGCATGGATACTGGGCGAGGCTTTAGGAGATACAACTCTTCCTTAAGGGACGGGGTGGGCAGGGCAGAGTGGCGGGCATGCTGTCACCAGAGCCGCCCTTCCTTTTCAGGCTCTGCACTAACCTTGCCTTTTCCTGCTTCTCTACTGCTCGCTTTGTTCTGGTCTAGCACAGGGCTTTGGGTATACATTCAAAGCATTTAAAAGAAGAAACAAACAAGACATTAAAATGGAGTAAGAAAATGAATCTGAATAACTGATGTGAACAGAGCACGTGAGACGAGGGGATGTGTGTTAGGAAGGAGCACCCTCCCAGACAGGACAGATGCTAAGATCCTGGGAGGCAGGAGACTGTGAGTACAAACAGCACCTGCCTCAGGGTTTATTCTGGGGAAGAAACTAGAGAAAAGAGAAGACCAAGCACTTTAGTAAGCACAGTAGTGCTCAGAGTTAGAGAGGCACAGGTGGCAACTTGGCTCTCCCGGAACAGGAGGCAGGCATTTCGGCTCTGCTGTCTTGAAGGCTGGACGAGCGTGAGCTTTGAGAAGCTGAGGTGGATGAGAGCACAAACTGCTGCTGTGGTTCCTGGCAACGTGACAAGAGTCACCTGCAGGTGGCGCATCTCTGAAAATGAGTGAGTCCAGCCGAGCTAACAGGTAAATCAGGGCAGACAGCAAGACCACAGCTTCCTCTAAGGTCAGTCTGAACCTCCGAGTCTCTGCTGGGACAGGTCTCAGTATACGATGACTAACTGTTTTCAGTTCTTTAGACAGCAGGCAGCAACCAGCTTCCCAGGCTCCCAACTTCACTTTGGGCCTATGGCTACTCCTTCCTGGTTTACTAAATCCGGGCTGGCATCACCCCAACTCCCCATTTCCTTTTGTGGCCCCACTTCTATTACTCAGTATAACAACCCTCCAGAAGTGTGCTCAATATGCAACCACTTGACCCAGGTTTTCCTTCTTAAAAATGCATAAAAAGAAAAAAGTGCTTTAGAAACAACTAGGCAAAAAGATATGAGCAATGTAGGCAAGCGGGCCTCTGCCAAAGACAGAATCGAATGCAGCAGGGCAGCGTAAACATTTGCTAACAGTCAGTTTTCTCCCAACCTGTGAAAATGGTAATGGAATGTGCTAGAAGTGACAGGGGTTTGCAGTGAGTGGCATCTTGACAATACCTAAAAAAGAACTATACGTGAGAGCAGGGTCTTGAAGTGGGTGGGAAGAGACAAGAAATGGCAGGTTTCTTTTAGAAATGTAAAGCCAACCTTGAGAACTCTGTTTAACAGAGACCTCTACTTTCTCATGTCTTCTGGCCCAATCAGAGAGGCATCTGCTATATAGCTGCACCAGTTTACCCACATGAGCCAGTCTTACACCACTCTCCTGATGCGCTGTAAAAACCTGGGTAGGATTGAGTGATCCAAGTGGGGCTCAGAAAAATGCACCGCTATAATGAACAATACATACCCGACATTACAACATTCTTTAAAAAAAATATAGGTCTTGCTGTGTTGGCTGAGGCTGGCCTGGCCTTGAATTTATAGTGATCACCCAGCACCAGCCTCCCACATGCTGGGATTACAGGCATGTGCCACCTGCACAGCTCAGCCTTGAATAGTTACTTCCCAAGAATATTAAATGAGTTACCAAAGTGTCCCTGGACTGGCTAATAACAATACACAGCTCTCATTACAGAGCGGACTGGTGCCAAGGCAGCACGAACTGCACTTTACCAAAGGACAGCCCAGCACAAAGGCACACCGCATTTCTCACAGCCTACCTCGGTGAGGTGTTTGTTCCAATCCCACACGGAATGGTGCTTCCACTGAGATACACCGGACTGCAACTAGATGAGTTCAGCAGATGGAGAAAAATGAAATTATAACAACAACAAAGAAACACGAGAAGTCAGTCAGTCTCCAGTCTATGTTCTAGTGATCATGTTATATGCCTCCCACAGCAAGCCAACCATTTCAAGGAGGAGGTATTTATTACAGGATCACCCTCCATAGGATATAACCTGCATCCAGAAACACTCAAGGAGTTAAAATGAGTCACAGGAAAATGAGTGCCAATAATGTAAGGAATAGAGTCAATACTAAAGCATGTAACAGAATATTAATTTTGAGAAACTGTTAACACTTTTTTAATACAGCAGAAAATTATTTACAATAGCAATAATCTCCTGTTTAATTTCCTTTACACTAAGTGTGCCATGGATCCTAAGCACACCCCAGATATTGCTAGTGGTCTTTTGTCTCAAGGCCAACCGGCGCTTTGTCCTTCAATGCCACTGCTGTTGAAATGGCCACAGAATCCACTGGCCTATCCTCGCGGCGTCTGCTCACTCAGTGGAGAGTTCACCAGAGCAGTCTCTACTCACCTCTTGCTGAGGCCTTGAACGGAAGCTCTGACAGATGTGTTACTTGAAGATTTGGATTTAAATTTTTGCTAAAAAAACAAAACAAAAATAAAAGACCAAAGGCTTAGAGAACTACTTTATAACAATAGTATTTTAAAATGATATACTAAAACATTTGGTGGTGTTTATTCTGAATATCCCACAACAGCGATGGAGACTTTCTAAAGGCAGGAGGGAAGGAGCGCGCCTGAGGAATTCGCAACGAGAGCACATGGAGACTTAGGGTCACTTTCTACCTCTGCAGTGATTTCATATGAAGGACCTGCTTTAAAACTTCATTTTGGAAAAACTCAACTGAAGAAGGGGGGGAACAACCCCAGGCCCATTTTTAAAGGTTTTGAATGGTACTTATCTAAACTAAAAATAAATTCCTGTACAACTTTGGGATTACTAATTTTGATCAAGTGTAATGGTATCAAGCAACATATGAGCATGGAAAATGCCGAGCTATCTGGTCATAGCATATAGTAGTTCCTTATGTTCTGATAACATCACCGTAGTGAGTAGGCATTTATTAAGTGTTAACTGTATGAAGTAGCAGACATCATAAACCAACCACATACTAGGACCACTGCCAGCAAGAGAAAGAAAGACAGGGAAAGGCCCCTAAAACTATGCACAGACATGCCTTCACTTCACAGAGCAGCTGAGGAAGTTTAAACTATGCACAGACATGCCTTCATTTCACAGAGCAGCTGAGGAAGTTTAAGAGGCAAAAATATTTCATTTTCCATCTCTCTTAATTTTTACTTGATGTTACACAGGAAACAATTTTGCTGCACCCATAAAGCTTCAACAGGCGCACAGGCAGCACGCCCCCTGCACGGTGCAGGATCACAGTGTGACGCTAAGCTGGCCACTAACACTGACTGTTGGTTCCTGGGGTTTATGTCTGGGGCCAAGGGCAGCTTCAAACTGTAGTGAGAGAGCAGAAGCCGGGTGAAGGGCAGGACCTTCCAGGATACAGCAGACGCCCCTCCTGACAATGTGGGGATGCAAATCACTAAGATTCCTGTTTTCTTTAGCTGGTAAATATTTTATATAGACTTGCTCTCTCCTTTATCCAGTTGGAAAACCAGATATAGGAGCAAAACCAAAACAAACATAAAACCAATATAGAAATTCAGATCCACTCAGGACTTGCCAAGCCCACAGAAATAAGCTGTTTGTTAAGACAAACATATAGTTTATTGGTACAAATTTACATATGCACCTTACATTGTACTTAAGACATTTAAGCTATATGTGGGTACAAAGAACAGAGGTTCTATCTGGGAAGGAAGGCAGAATAAAATCATGTTGAGCGTCTGAAGACGCCAGAGAAGAGGAGGAGGCCGTTGGTGTGGGGAGGCTTGCCTGGAGGGGTGCTAGAACACAGCTGGTACGAAAACAGAATGGGTGTTACAGGTGTAAAGTTTAAGCAGGGTGGCATTGGGGGGTGAGGAGATGAGGAGAGGAAGAAGGGAGGGTTAACCAAAACAGTGTAAGAAAAAGCCACATGGAAACCTATTATTCTGTATGCCAATTAGGAAGGATCAGTTAATTTAAAAAAGTTCAGAGAATAAAATAGAGCAAAATACCAACATGTTTACAACGATGGGTATGAAGAGTCCCTCACACAGTAGTAAATAGGTTGCTGTTACTTTTTGAATGTTTTATAAAGCTAAAATAGATAAACATTTAAAGTATTAAAGTATTTACAATTTAGTCAAATCCACTGTTTTGGGGAATAACATTAATGTCATTGTATTCTAGACACTAAAAACGTTCCTGTACTGAAAGCTGACTACTTTGGGTCTTTGAGAAATGTGTTCTTAGACACTGCCCAAGACATCTAAGTGACAGCTAGACCTGTGTGGGATGAGTTCTCCACTAGCAGCTTTTCCGATTTCTTACTCTTGCTGGGATGTTAACAGAGACAGAGCTTTTAACATATTCCCCCCTACAATTGTTTAAGTGAAATAAATTCTTCATGTGTACTTCTCAGAGTTCAAAGGATTACATCCGGGTGGCTGCTCTGCCTTAACTTTTGAGGCTATTCTAAGTATCTTAAATAATGACAGAATTGCTGTACACTTATAACATGACTTACAAAAGGTTTTTTGTCAAAGTTTGGCTCCTCAAATATCTCATTAATAAGACTGTCAAGGTCATCTTCTTTTTGACATGTTTCTGCTGACCTGAAAGGAAAACAGGCACACAGAATAAACCCTCACGGACAGACAAGTCAGAGAGTGGCAACTCCACCTCTGGAGGGATGACACAAGCATGTTTTTCAGATACGCACATATGTCACACCCTGCATGGCTTTGGGACCTGACCTGACCGAAGGACTGGGGGATGGAGAAATGACAGACCTACCCACAGAGAGGCTGGGATCGGGTGGGCTGTGAGCTTTGAAGGAGACAAGCCACCAACATGTGGAACTCAGTGCCCACTACAGACAGCAGGAAGAGTGGCGGCTGAATAGCTTCTGTGCCTGCTGGCTCTAACCAAGATCAGCTGCCATCAAGCCTCATCAGGAAGGCTGTGCCATTCCTGTGGGTCCGAGGCACTAGGATCCTTGACATGGCCAACCTTGTGTCACTAATGTACGTCCGGGACTTCAACCAAACCCACAGAATAAGCTGTTTGTTGAGAAAAAGATATAGTTATTGGCACAAATTCACATATGGGCCTTACTATGATGCACTTGATATTTAAACCTATGCATTATATTAGAAATGGGAATGTACTTTTCTAAATTATTTCAAGCACTTATACAGAAAATATAAAATATATAGGTTATAAATAAATTCTAACACTACAAAGGGTTCAATTTTAACTCAAACAAATCTCTCTTTCCTAAAGAAGTCAAAGTTCATGTCAGCAAATGATCCAAAAGTGGAGATCCCTCCCCAAAGACAAAGAACCATTGCTATGTGTCAGAATATATCAACTACACCAGGTTCTTCAGGGGAAGCCACCATGTGATTATGGACACACAGAACATATATGCCACACAGAACACCTATTTGAGAGAACTCTTGGCTGGGGGGTCTAGCTCATAGCACACCAATGGGCAGAGTACCTGTTTAGCATGAACACAGTCCTGGGTCCTGACGTCCAGCCAGCACTGCCCAGTCTCCTGCCACTACCCCCCAAAAGTAAATATTTACTACATGTCAGGCAGCCAGTGTCTTAAGGCTTTCATTGCTTCTGTTTTAGGTGAGGAAAAGACACTGAGATCCAGCAGCGTGTACAAGGCCGTACAGACAAAGGGCAGTTCACACACCACATGCTATGAGACAACTGTTTTTACTGTTTATGTTGTGGACATTGTTGGTCAACTTCAGAAGTTCACTGGACCATTTTATGATTTGTCTTAGATTATTTCTTTGGTTCAAATTCTTTAGAAATACATTTACTTTGAAACTGAATACTAGGAATGTATCCCTTGTGCCAAATGGTTGATACAATTACCTGCAGACTTTGCCTCGTTAGCTGTGCCTGCTCTCACTTTCATCCTTCATGTCTTTCACTGTCTACACTGGCATTTTCCTTTGCTTTGCAAGTATGCCAAAGACTTTCCTTCCAAGAAAATAACAACAGCAGCAGCAAAACTCTGCCGCTCTTGCTCACAACTGGGGCAGTCTATAGCCATCATTTGATTCACTGCCAGTAACCTACATGGCTGCCCCAATCTTAGAACTACTGATACCGGGTCAGATAACCCTGTATGTTGAGACACGGTGCTACTGGACATTACAGGCTGTTTTACAGGGCTCCTATCAACCTCCTAGGTGTTTATAGTATACTTTTTTCCAGTTGTGATAACCAAAACAACTTCTCTGGCCATTGCAAAATCATCACTGGTCTAGAGATACTGACCTAGTTGAAGTGATTTAATTTCTCTGAACTTCATAGAATTTACCCATTGAAGCAGTATTAATGTTCTATCTCTGGCTTCATCTCTACATCTCTTGACTACAGTGAAATTCTTAACCTCAAATCACTACATTCAAGTCTCTCTCAGTTCCAATTCTTCTTAATCTTTCAGAAGCACATGGCACAGTTGTGTATGAGGTCTTTAACTTTCTGTTTTTGAGAAAGGGTCTTACTATGCAACCCCGGATGGCCTGGAACTCAGAGATCAGTCTGCCTCTGCCTCTGGGATCAAAGGTGTGCACCACTGGGCCCAAGCTATAAAGATGGCCTCATGAGATTTCCTTTTAATTGTTTCATTTGGTATTTGGGAAAAGTGCTTCTTACAAAGGGCAGTTGCAAAATACGGAGACCTCTGCTACGATGACTTGTTTCTCTTAAGTGAAGAAACAGGTGGGTTCCAGGGAAGCAAGGCAGAAGGACAAATCCGAGCATCTCAAGTTATTTGGGGAAACAGCAAAAAAAGGCAAAGGTGAAATCCCAGCAAGGGATTCTAGCGACTTAAAGCTTCTATGTGTCTTGCAGGTGGCCACGCCCTCCCCTTCCCTTAGTGTGAAGACTGCAAACGATTCTTCTAGCCACCAACACCTCAGTTTGGAATCCGCCTGTCTACTTTCAAAGCTCAGGAATAGAACAAGGCAGATACCCACAAAACAAACACAGAACCTCACAGCAGAACCCTCAAACGAGGACAAAGGTTGTCCCCCAAAGCGCTTCAGCTGAAAAGGCCAGACCATAAAACATTCAATACAACGTTGTGTCCAGGACTCAGCTTGCACTGCTAGGGGACAAGCAGGTCACTTAACCTCTATGGCGGATTCCCACTTCTCCAGCATATAGACAGACAGACAGAGCTACTAGCACTGCTATGTTTCCAACCACTGACACACTCTTGGTTCTTTAGGATCTACCTGCCACTCATGGTTGAAACCATTAACCCATCTCGGCCCACTAAGGCTAAGATTACTGCACCTCTGCACAGACGGGAAGCTGCCCGTGTGCTGGATCACGCTCAACCAAGTCCATTACCCGCCAACTCTGCACTGATGGAACGCCACTGCACGCTTTGTGTGCCTTTAGATTTTTTCACGTTAACCTCACCAGCTGGTGTGGTTACTTGGTAGTAGTATTCCATGCATGCAATTAAACAAGAGCTCCACACCACAGGACAAGCACATGTGATGGGGGTTACAGGGTAGGGAACAGATACAGAACCACCAAGGTGCAGATCTCACAGAAACCTCAAGGAGCCCTCTACATCTAACGCAGAGAGCAACTTGCCAATTAAGGTCCGTTTTTTCTCAATTGCCCCTATCCTTGGACTTCAAAGCACACTCAGTGCTTTTCCCTTTGAACTTGGGGTCTCAAAATGAGTGTGCAAAGTCCATGAGCACAGCGTGGCTGAAAACAGATGGCCCAACAAACCTATACTAACTATCGGACAGTTAAATTCATGTCACAAAAACTCCCCCAAAACTTGAAGATTTATTTTTGTAACTTTGAAACAGAGAAAACAACACACTCTTGGGGGAAGGTGAGGGTAGAGGAGCAGGCCCTGGGGAGTGATGAGGGCAGCATCTGGCGTTTGAGAGGCCTGCCTAGGAGAGCCACACGCACTGCGACACAGCACAGGGGACAGCTACTGTCTGGGGCTCCGCAGACCAGTTCCCAGGCCACGCAAAGCTGCTATAGATCCAAGTCATAAAAATCCTCCAGTTCATCGTGAAACGAGTCCCACTCGTCCTCAGAGTCTGTCAGCTTGTCGTCCCCACCTGCAGCCAAAAGCATAAGCAACATCTCGCCCAGCTCAAAGGTGACAACCTCCTCTTGGTCATTGTCAAAGGGATTGTTCTCTCTTTCCTCAATGAGCTCCCAGAAGTGGCTCCTTCGTTGGGTCTGGCATTTGCTTAATGTTCCCACTTTCTCCTCTCTATGGCCATCAGGGTATGTATGTTTGTAAAAACAGTTCCCCCGAAATGGGCAGCTCCCACATCCTTCATCAAAATACCTGCACACCTTGTTGCTCTGGCCTCCTTGTATTTCTGAATGAATTCCTCCTTTGGTTTTGATGACATACTGTCTAGGCATATTTTCTTATATAATTTGAGAATTTCAAGAGGCAGATGGATATATAAGCTGCTCTTTCCTCCCCCCTCTTTCTTTTCTTCTTCTCTTCTTCTTCTTCTTCCTTCTTATTTAGTTTTGAGACCTGGTCTTACTAAATTGCTCAGCCTCGCCTCAAACTCAACCTCAGACCAATGCTACCAGGTCCACCTAGATTTGGTGAATGAAGAAATGATACCATGCATCTCATTGGGTGATAGAGGTAACATAGCACACAGAAAAGACTCTGTGAAAGTGAGCTGTTATTATTACAGCTATCTAGAGATGGCGTTATCTTTAAGTATTCCCATCTGTATCATCCTGAACCACTTTATCACCATTGCAGTGTTTCACCCAGCCCATAACGGTTTTAAAAGGACACAAAGTCATTGAATTTTTTTTTATCATTTTGAACATTTCAACAAATTACATGCATTTATTATTTATATCACAGCTGTTTCTGGTATCCAGATGTAGTATGACCATTTATTGTATTATTTGTAAAGCTATGATTTTAAGAGGCAGTTTCAGTATTTTTACTCGTAAAAGATAAGTTACGCCATACAACCAGTGGGCGGTCTGTTCAGAAACTCACAGATGGCTCCCTCTGGCTCAGGGCAAACATTCTAGACCAGAAAGGAACTGGATTGAAAGCTTGGCTTAGGGTGTTTGTTGCTTTTTGCAGCTTTCAACCACGGTGCCTGATAAAAAGTTTTAACACAAACGATAACAGCTGATTCTCTAGAGGCTTGACAAGCGGGTTCAGGTGGATGGCCCGGGGAGCAGGTGGATGAATTCTTGTAGTGCAGAAACGGGCATGGAAGGGCGAGAGGTTGGGGAGGATAACACAAAAGACCTTCTCTTCAGCACTGAGTTGCCCGCTCCGAGACCATGCTTCTCGGTGCTGGTTCTAGGACGGTACATTCTCTCACCCATAAAGGAATAACTAAAAAGAGCGAGAACTGCAGCAGCTGTGGCAGATGAGCAGGAGATGCAGTCGCATCAGCAACCCCGGCACAGAAAACAATAATTTACAAGTTAACGGAAGTGTATTTTCATACACATTCAGATAAATGGGGCTGGCCAATTGAAGGCAGCCGCTTTACCTGTCTATTTTTATTTTTAGTTTTTTTTTGTTTTGTTTTTTTGAGTCAGGGTTTGTCTGTGTAGCCCTTGTTGTCCTGGAACTCTCTCTGTAGACCAGACTGGTCTCAGACTCAGAAATCCTCCTGCCTCTGCCTCCCGAGCTCCCACACCCAGCTAGTTACCTATTCATTTTTTAAAAATGCGTTGTAACTTCTATTTTGAATTTGTTCAGAATATTTTCAGTGCTTCTCTCGCCCCCAGATTGAATTTGTGTAAACAAATGTTATGGTAGGTTAAGTCTGATGGAATACTGGGAAACCACAATGTCCCCAACCAGACATGCAAAGCTATCACTGCAATACCACCTGCCTTTGCCAAATGTTCTAGGCAAGCGACAAATTTCCAAAAGACTCTAGCAAGGGTTCTTGCTGATCTTAAGCCCTCACCTGAAAGGATAATGCACTGATGTTTACTTTTTTTTCTTGTTGAGACCCCAAATACTTAAGTGTCCTCAAACTTTGACCTGGATATCAGACATTTGCTGGGCCCCATAACTTGGTGCCATGGACAATGGGCAGGCAACTGGACTATTTAATTCCGATGTTTACAATGGATACTTCTTTAATAATCAAGTCTAATCTTCTCTAACTCCTCGAGCTTACATCAGACAACAGTAAGAGGGAACGGTGTCCTAACAACTGGCCTAAGGGTTGCCTGGTAACGGGGTGAGGCAGGTTTCAGTAGGGGGCACCGCAGCGGGGAGGGGAAGGCTGCCGGGCCGGGGCAGCATGGCCCTCGGGGCTTAGGGGAGGGACGCTGCGGGATCCCCGTTGGGTGAGGGTTGTTAGGTGGGGTCTGGGCTCCCTCGGGCTCGCCCAGGCGCGGGGTCCGAGCGGGGAGGGGAGGCAGCCTGCGGCCAGGCCGCGGGAGCGAGCGACGGCGGCGGGCGACTTTGGGCCCGGCACGTCCGCCCGCCCGCGTTCACCTGGGATCCTCCTTCGCCTCGGCTCCGTTCCGGTCGCCGCCGGGGGGCCGCTCGCCCAGGCCCAGCCTCAGGGGGTCGGGGCTGCAGAATTTGGTCTCGACTTCATCCAGGAGCGCATCCAGGTCCTTCGCCATCTTGAGCGGGCACGAGCAGGCGGGTGGTTTCCACGGCAACGCGGGAACCCCCGCGAGCTCGCCCGCCCGCCCGCCCTGCGCGTGCGCAAACCGCCCTCCGCCACGGGACGCGCGCCGCCGCGGCGCCGACGTGCTCGCACTCGCGGCGGCTGGGGTCGGTGGGTCGTGGCCCGGGTCCGCCGCCGCGGGTGGGCTCGGTGGGTGCAGCCTGTCCCGGCCGCGCTCCCCTCGGCTTCCGCGCAGCCTGTGGGCCCCTCTCGACGCTCTTCCCTCCCGCTGCGGTGCCTGACCCCAAACCCGGCGCCACCCCCCGCCCTTTCCCGACCCCGGGTCGCTGCCGCGGCTGTAAATGTCTTAATTACTCTGGGGGGAGTCGGGGAAATCTGCGAAGCCAAAATTATGGTCTGTGGCAAAAGTAAATTTTATCCCGTAGTCGGCAGGATTCGAACCTGCGCGGGGAGACCCCAATGGATTTCTAGTCCATCGCCTTAACCACTCGGCCACGACTACTGGCGATGCTAATTTTGGCAGGGAGATTCCATGTAGACTCTGCTGTTGCCGTGCTCGCCCCAGCCGGGATGGCAGGAAAACACTGCCAGGGCCCTGTCGGTAAACGGGGCTTCGAACGTCACAGCGCCAGTGGTCCTCGTGGTTTGGAGAACTCTTAGAACCGTTCTGTCGGTTCTTTTGACTCTGTCACGTGAAAGTGTCAGAGACGCGTCTCCACGGCGACTCTGGGATGGAGAGGGGACAGGGAGGGAGGGCTGGAACCGCAGGCGGCTGGCCAGCCTCCCACCTTCCCGGCTCCCTTCCCGAGTTCGCCTTGACAGACAGCTCCCTAGACGCTTTTCTCTCATTAGCGGCTAAATCGTTATTACCTATCAGTTTAAGTGTGAGACTGTCTCACCAGGTTGTAAACCGTTTCTTTTAAAAGGAATGTAAACCACAGGGGGGGGGGGCGGGGAACCCACCGTATTTTCAATTCCTATGCTCTGTTTTCTTCGTTTTTGACAGTCTCACCATTGGCCTAGGCTAGCCTTAGAACTTGAGATCCCTCCTACGTCAGCCTCCCTGGTGTTGGTTTGTGTCATAGCCCTATTTTATAAGGCCACTATAGCAACACAGCTAATTGCATTTCTCAATTCTAAAGTTGAATTAGCAAAGAATCTGGCACTCTGAATTCTGGAGACATTTGGGCCAGATGATTTAATAGTTTCATTTAATTCTTTCAAAATATTTTTAATTTTCTGAGAGCAACATGCAGTGGTGCGTGAGAGTGAACAGTAGGTGGTAGCTTACCAGTGGCCTTTAGTGCAACCCTTATTTAAATGAAATTCTCTAAATCTACAGTTATATTAAATGTAATGTTTAGCACATTCTAGGTATCTCTCTGTATGGTTTTGTTGCTGCCGAGGCTGCTTACATCATAAAATTGTAAGAACTATGGGTTTTTCCTGGGCTTGGGCCTGGCAGGCAATCTGTTGTCACTAGGACTGTCTCCATGGATAACCTGTGGTCGTGGCTTCGCTTTTATCCTCCCAGGGGCCCCGGGATGGGTGAAGCTGTAGACAGGTTTTTACACACACTCCCCCCCAAAGCAGTTCTTTTCTCCATGCTGACTTTCAGCTGTCCCGACAGCTCTTTTTTGATTGCTCTCCCCTCTTTTAGCAGACTGGTCTTTCTCAGTCACACAGAGGACGTCTAATCCACCATTTTACCTTGGAAGTCTTTTTTTTTTTTTTAAGTGGAAGAAAAGCCTTTCTGAAGTTGTATTTTATTCATTTTAATTATGACTACATGAGCATGGCTGTATGTGTGTGTGTACTTGTGCCTGGAGCTGGAGTTCTGGAGTGGTGAGCATCAGGGTGCTTGGAGTAGGACTGCGGTGGGAAGAGCAACCTCCACCTTGGAAGTCTTCTTACCAATTTTATAAAATGTAAAAAAAAGACCAAGGTGTTTTGTACAGTCCCATGATTGTACCTGGAACTGACTCCATCGAAATGCAGGAAGAAACCCCTTGAAAAGGCCGCACTTAGGGCTGCTGTGAGGCTCAATTGTGAGCCAGTCTGCTCTTCCTGAGGACCCAGGTTCAATTCCCAGCAGTGGCTGACACCTGTAGCTCCAGGTCCAGGAGGATCCAACATCACCTGACCTTCACAGGTGTTCATGTGTGTGTGCAAGTTAAAAATAGTTTTTAAAAAAAGGCTGCTCTAGCAACTTTGTTCTAGGGGAAGTAATAACTAGTTGATCTCCAACTGATAGGATTAAATTAAGGATTTGTGAATCCTTGTTCCAGGGTTTTGAAAACATTCTGATCTTCATATTTCATTAAGGAGAATAGGCAAGTGCCGCAATCTAATTCACATGGTGAAAGGAACATGTAATATATCATTATATGTATTTAGTTTCCAAAGATGCTGGTGTAGGAGGTTCGTCTGTATTTGTGTTGCTTTCATTGGTGAATAAAGAAACTGCCTTGGCCTTTTGATAGGGCAGAAATCAGGTAGGCGGAGTAGACAGAAAGAAGAAGACACAGAGACGCCATAAAACTCCTGCCTGAGACTGACGCTGGTTAGAAATCTTTCCCAGTAAGCCATGACCTCGTGGTGCTATACAGATTATTAAAAATGGGTTAAATCAAGAGTGAGAGTTAGCCAATAAGAGGCTAGAGCTTATGGGCCAGACAGTGTTTAAATAAATACAGTTTCTGTGTAATCATTTCAGGGGTTAAGCTAGCTGGGTGCCGGGAATGCGGCCCACTCGTCTCTTACAACAAGATGCTTAAAAAGGTTTTTTATACTTTTGAGAATTTCATACAGGATTTTTTTTATCATATCAATTCCTGTCCCTCATACAACTTCATGTTCTTTCTTTCTCTTAAGAAAACAAAAATGAAAGAAAAAGCTTCTGATGGCGTGTAGTCTGTGTTAGCCAGCTCCTCCTGAGCATGAAGCCTATGCTAGAGTGTGGTTAATGTACTCAGTGTTGTTTCATTGAAGAGAACGAATCCCCTCCCAGCAGCTGGTATTTGGAATGCCTTCCCGACCAGGGGTGGGATTTTGTGCTCTCTCTGCTGCTCCATGCTGGGATTTGGTCTGGCTTGAGCTTGTGCGGCTCCTGTGCCTGCTGTCACAGTCTCTGTGAGTTCGTGTGTGCGTCCGCCCCGTTGGGTCTGGAAAATGCTGCTTCCTTACAACCGTGTACCACCTCTGGCTCTTAGAATCTTTCTTCCTTACACTGGCTAGTTTTATGGCAAGTTGACTCAAGATAGAGCAGTGGTTCTCAACCTTCCCAATGCTGCAATCCTTTAATACAATTCCTTAGGTTGTGGTGACCACCAACCATAAAATTATTTTTGGTGCTACTTCGTAACTGTAATTTTGCTACTGGTATGAATCATAATGTAAATATCTATGTTTTCTGATGGTCTTAGGTGAAAGGAGGGAACCTCAATTGAGAAATTGCCTCTACAAGATCCAGCTGTAGGGCATGTTCTTAATTAGTGGTTGATGAAGGGGGGCCCAGCCCACTGTGGGTGATACTGTTTCTGGGTAGGTGGTCCTAGGTTCTGTAAGAGAGTAGGCTGAGCAAGCCATGAGGAACAAGCTAGTAAGCAGCACCCCTTCATGGCCTCTGTATCAGCTCCCGCCTCCAGGTTTGAGTTCCTGTCCTGACTCCTTCAATGGTGAACAGTGATTTGGAAGCATAAGCCAAATAAACCCTTTCCTCTCTATGGTGGTTTAAAAGAAAATGGTCCGCATAGGGAGCGGCACTATTAGGAGGCGTGGCCTTGTTGGAGGAAGTGTGTCACTATGGGGGCGGCTTTGAGGTCTCTCGTTCTCAAGTTATGCCCAGTGTTGTAGTTCACTCCTGTTACCTGTGGCTTGAGATGTAGAATTCCCAACTCCTTCTTCAACACCACGTCT
Source organism: Ondatra zibethicus (assembly GCA_004026605.1). NCBI lineage: Eukaryota > Metazoa > Chordata > Mammalia > Rodentia > Cricetidae > Ondatra > Ondatra zibethicus. Next base: position 4,525 of record PVIU01004540.1, on the reverse strand, counting down.
GTCTGCATGCCGCCATGCTTCTTGTCGTTCTTGCCATGACAGTTACGGACTAAGCCTCTGAAACTGTAATCCAGCCCTAATTTAATGTTTTCTTTTATAAGTGTTGCCATGGTCATGGTGTCTCTTCACAGCAACAAAACCCTAGCTAAGACACTCCCCAACTTACTTTGGTCATGGTGTTTATCACAGCAATAGAAACCCTATCTTGGACATACTCCCTCTTCTGAGTAGATACTGAGTCTTGAGTGGAGGAGTGTGACAATTCACATTCAAGGCTGAGCACTCCAAAGTGTCTTACTCTCTGCACAATGTTCAATTGTGGATCTTTGTGTTAATTACCACTACTACCAGAAGTTTCTTTGATGAGAGTTGAGTACTACTCTGATCTATGATTATAGCAGCCTATCATTAGGTATTGCTGTGTTCCTCTATCAGAATAATAGTAGTAAGTTTTCTTTTAAGGCCAGGACCTACCTAGTCTCAGATTCTTCATTAACAGTATCAAGTATAGCTTTTCATCTCACAGAGTGGGCCTTATATTCCAATCAAAAAGTGTTTGGTTACTTCCCTAGTATTTGTATCATGATCGCACCAGATGGCATGCAATGCTTGCAGGTTGGTTGTTGTTATAGTTTGCAATGTTTGTAACCAGGAGATTAATGATTACTTTTCTTCTCTGGTAGTATGGGTAGCACTTGCTAACATAATTAACACTAGCCAGTAAGTGTGAAGCTTCCAGTTGCGTACCAGCTAGACTTCTCCATCTTCTTATACCTTTAGTATCTGGTATCTTCAACAATAGAATCTTACCATCAGGTTGTGGGAGGTAACCAACAGAATTAGCAATAACGGGACCCCTTTTGGCCAACAACCTGAAAAGATGTATGCCATTCCTGGTTTAGAGGTTTTGTTTGATAGTATTTGACGTCTAGTTGGTGTATTGTCATCTTCATTATATGATGACTCCATTTGTATTGCTTTATATATGTATATATTTTAGGAAGCTTCTGCAATAGTAGATTTCCATACGGCTTTCCAGAAGGACTTTAGTGTTGGTTGTCCCTCCCCACATTCCCTCCTCCACCCTCCCTCCCATCTGCATCCCTTAAATATCCTATTATAATTCCCCTGTATCCTTTATAACACCATATTCTATACCCCTCTCAGACAAGATTTCCTTCTCTACCCTTGGTCCCTTACTAGGTGTAGTGGTTTGGATGAGAATGGCCCCCATAGGCGCATATATTTGAGTGCTTAGGCATCAGGGAGTGGCATTGCTTAGAAGGATTAGGAGGAATGGCTTTGTTAAGGCAGCCTTGTTGGAGGAAGTAGGAAATTGTGGATGGGCTTTGAAGTTTCAGAAGCCCAAGCCAGGCACTCTCTATCTTCCTGCTGCCTTCAGATCTGGATGTAGAACTCTCAGCTCCTTTTCCAGCACCATGTTGTCCTATGTGTCTTCATGCTTGCCACCATGCAGATAAGGAACTAAATCTCTGAAACTGTAAGGAAGCCCCAATTATAAATGATTTTTTTTAATGAGTTGCTGTGGTCATGGTATCTCTTCACAGCAATAGACTAAGATACTAACATGTAAGTGCCTAACATCTGTGACTGTGTGGATTGTCACACACATATCAAAGCTTAAAAGATAACATCCACATATAAAACATACAATATTTGTCTTTTGGGGTCTGGGTTACCTAGCCGAGAATGATTGTTTATAGCTCCATCCATTTATTTGGGGATTTCATTTTTCTTAACATACAATTCCATTGTATTAATGACTATATTTTCATTATCCATTCATCAGTTGTTGGGCATCTTGATTGTTCCCAATTTCTGGCTATTGTGACTACAGCAGCCATGAACATGGATGAGCAGGTATCTTTGTAGTAAGCTAAAGAGATCTTTGGGTATATGTCCAAGTATGGTATAACTGGACCTTGTGGTAAGTCTGGTTTTAGCCTTTTGAACCTTCACACTGATTTTCATAGTGGCTGTACCATTTTTGTATTCCCACCAGCAATGAATAAATGTTCTCCTTCCCCCACATCCTCCCCAGCATCTGATGTGATTTATTTTAATTTTGGACATTCTGACTGCAATAAGATGAAATCTTAAAGTAGTTTTAGTTTGCATTTCCCTGATGACCAGTGATATTGTGCTGGCTAATTTTATGCCATTAGGGAAGAAAGAACTTCAACTGAGAAAATGCCCCCAAGAAATTGGCTAGTAGGAGAGCCTATGGTACATTTTCTTGATTGATGGTTGATTTGGGAGGTCCCCCTCATTGTGGTCAGTGCCACCTCTTGGGCTATTAGTCCTGAGCGCTATAAGAAAACAGGTTGATGGCCAGTAGGCAAGAGTCCTGTGGGCAGGCTGCTCCACCACCGCCACCACCCACTGGACTCTGTAACCTACAAGACCCACTCCGCCACCCAAACCCACCGAACCCATCATCCTCTCCCTGCTAACCATCCCCATGGTGTCAGCAACCCATAGAGACACAAGCACCACCTGCACCAATTGGAAGAAGAGGGAGTGACTGATTTTCCAGTTAGACTGCCCAGTCTTTTAGGCCCTAAGCCCCAGGGTACATCCTGTGCCCCTCTCCTTCCATCTCAGCCCCAACATCAGCCAGCAGGTAAGAGTCCTGTGGCAGGAATCCTTACCAATGCTGCCACCCATTGAACTCTGTAACATACAAAACCCACCGAACCCATCATCCTTACCCTGTCCAACCATCCCCAGCAACATCAACAGCCTCTAGAGGCACAAGTTCCACCTGTACCAGTCTGCTACCAAATGCCACCTTCCCCAGCAGCCTCCCCACGAACAGCCCTCTTCAGCACATCAGCAGATCTTACAGGCTCAAGCACCACCCACAGCAGTTGGAAGAACAGGCACAGGCAAAACCTGCACCAGTTGGAAGAATGGACTCTCTAGGCTAAAGTGCCACCCACACTGGTTTGAAGAATGGGCATAGGCAAAACCTGCACCAGTTGGAAGAACAGACTCCATAGGCATAGACACAACTCACACCAGTTTTCAGAGCAGATCCTATAGGAAAGTAAAGCCCACACTAGCCAGAAGAACTAGATGATAGCTGGGTCTGAGCACCCAAACCCTCACAAACTTCAGCTGAGACAACCCTACTCTACCTGACAACCAGCCAGTCACCAGAACCCTTGGTCATTTAGGTTAAAAGACAATAAAGAAAACAAACGATAAAGGAGCAAAAGACCCATCCAACAAGTACATCACAAGAATCAACACCTGTATCTATAATTACCCCAAACCCAGATGTGTGAGTGGCAGTGTAAGAATCCACTCAACAACATAAAGAGCAGCGTGGGACACCAGAGCCCAGTGGTTCTACAGCAGCAAGACCTGAACATCTTAACACTGATGAAATAGGAGAAAATAACATTAAAATAACTTTATGAAGATGAGGCCCTTAAAGAGGAAATGAAAATTCTCTTAAAGAAATCGAGGAAAAGTCAAACAAAAATTGGGAAAAAAATCAATAAATCCCTTATAGAAAGTCAAGAAAAAAAAAACCCAATCAAATGGGTGAAGGAAACAGTTCAAGACTTGAAAATCGAAATAGAGCTAATAAAGAAAACACAAACGAAAGGAATTCTGGAAATGGAAGATCTGGGTAAATGAACAGGAACTACAGATGCAAGCGTACAGAATGTGAGAGAACACAAGAGGTGGAAGAGAGAATCTCACATGTTGAAGATATGATAGAGAAAATAGATTCCTCTGTCAAAGAAAATGTTAAATCCAATAAATTCTTAACATAAAATATCTAGGAAATCTGGACACCATGAAAAGACCAAACCAAAGAATAATAGTGGTAGAAGAATTCCAGCTCAAAGGCACAGAAAATGTATTCAACAAAATCACAGAAGAAAACTTTTCTTTTTTTAAAATTAAAAAAAATTTTTTTCCATTCAAAAATTTACACTTCCTCCCCTTCTCCCATTCCTCTCCCGCTCCCCCACTAACCCTCCTCCCTCCCCCTCCATCCTTAAGAGAGGGCAGGGTACCCTGCCTTGTGGGAAGTCCAAGGCCCTCCCCCCTCCACTCCAGCCTAGGAAGGTGTGCATCCAAATAGACCAGGGTCCCAAAAAGCCAATACATGCAGAAGAGACAGGTCCCAGTGCCATTATCGATGGCTTCTCAGTCTGCCCCCATTGGCAGCCACATTCAGAGAGTTTGATCACATGCTCAGTCCCGGTCCAGCTGGATTTGGTGAGCTCCCATTAGATCAGGCACACTGTCTCAGTGTGTGGACCAACCCCTCGCTGTCATGACTTCCTTTCTCATCTTCTTCCCCCTTCTGCTCTTCAACTGGACCTTGGGAGCTCAGTCCATTGCTCTGATGTGGATGTGGGTCTCTGTCTCTATCTCGATCCATCGGACAAAATTTCTATGGTGATATTCAAGATATTCATCAGTGTGACTATGGGACAAGGCCAGTTCAGGCCCCTTCTCCTCTGCTGCCCAAGGACCTAGC